>WURS02024963.1:0-11816 GCA_011762765.2 Rhinocypha anisoptera | reverse complement strand
GTGAGCTGAAACGTAAGTTGCACATCAAAGTTTTATTTTTCTGTGGAAAAGTGCTGTTTTTATTCTCAGTATGAATCTCTTCCACCAGTATGAATCCCTTACGCCTGATTCGGTGAAAATTATTGTCAAAAAGTTAACTCAAGCTTGAAGCTTGAAGAGCATCACCGAGTGTTACAACGATTATAGTAATTTTTTCAACGTACGTAAGTTTAATTACCAATTTGGAAGAATAAGTTTTATTTATTACAACCCATTGGAGCAGGAAATGATCCAGCAGTACTCTTCTTGAACCTGAACTTGATTTTCCATTAGTACATGTGAACTATTGAGTTAAAGATCAAAGATAGAAAAGATTGCAAATGTACATTTGGGAGATTGACTCGCATAAGTAGAAGCTTAAGAAGCAGCACAGTAATTTCACAAAGACTGGCCACTCTATTATCAATATCTTACATATCATACCACTTTGAGCAATTTATCCCCGCAAATGAGGAAACATTTTGGGAGGTACATCAGTCTTTCCTCTCGCATCTTCCTAAAAAAAATGTGTAGGCACACATTAAATTTAGGGTTTAACCGTAGTTATAGAATAAAAATATTTTTAGCACTAGGATACATACTAATTTGATAAGTAATTTGATCATAACTGTTGTTGTGTTCAATTGTTGACAAGTGAATACGACCTTTACCTTCAGTTTCCAAGCGAGCTAAATATTGTGTACGGCTTAAATCAACCTTAAAGTTTTGAATCATAACGCTACTAAACAACCCGATATCTTTAGGAAGTGTTTCCACTTAATCCTTAACACTTCTGGTTTCCTTTCGTCGAGTCATTCGTTGCCATGCCGATGACCAATGCCACACCGGTGAAAAATTTAATATCCCATTGCTTTCATCCGGGGAAGCAGTACTCTTCGCGTTGAATAAAAGAGGAGATTCACGATGAGACGAAACATTGAAAAATTCATAGTGCGTGCTTTTAAGGTAGGCCTCTAGAGAATGGCATAAAGGATAAGGCAGCCGTAGGCTAAGAAGCGTAGGTTAATGTTGGATCATAAGAAATCTTTTAAAAAATTCATTGTTATCCATTGTAGCGCGTTACAGAAACTTGTTTTATTAATTACGTATTTTATTTTATGACTAATTGATTTGTTTACTGCTACTGAAATTTTGATTGACTGGTTATGACTTCCCTTCTTACCAAAGACTCCTACTACCACATCAATCGTCTATTCTCTGTCACTGTACCCGAAAATTCCCCAAGGAGGCCAAAATTTAATGGAAATTCATAATGGAGATGTCGTTTTTTTTAAATCTGTACATATTGTCACTATAATAATAATAATTCACGGCCGATTTCGAAGATTTATGACCTGTATTTTCCATATGGAAACCAAAGAATCTATGTTTGTAATAATATCGATAAAACGGAAAAGGAATTTAAATGAAATGTATAAAAACTTCCAAGATTGCAGTGCAATAATATAAGTGAAAAAACCGGACCGAATTTCAAAGTAGGAATTAAAGAACATTGAAAAGCCTTCATATCTGGCCCAAACACATCCTTATTTGCCAAAAACCTCCTTATCGATAACCACACCTCCACATTTATCCCCGAAATAGCACATTACTACATGAAAGGAAAAAAACTGGACATTTTGGGACAATTGGAAACCCTCCGATATAATCTTCACTCTGACGAGGTTGTGATGAACGAATATTTCCATCACTAAGGCTCTTCTTCCACTCCTCCTCTACAAACACCACTGACCGCCCCCGAGTACGTCCCACTACCCCCCTCATTCACACACCACTCAAACCACTCTGCTCCCCTTCCTCTAGACTCCCAAAAGGATGTAGGTTTGCCAAACCCAGTCTACCGGCACCAAATTAGGAGGTACATCGTCTAAAACTGGTCGTGAATTGTATTTTTTACTGTGAAAATATACATTGTTTTTTAAAGAAAACCTTGTTTTCATTCCCAAAAATGGTCACCATAATTGGCAAAAACAAATTTAATTTTCCTTTACACCTTAATTTCCGATACCATGACCTATAGTCACAAAAGTACCATCTCTCCCGAATTCAGGTATCATAAAACCCAACCACCAATTTTCTTATCCGCCTGGAATAACTAATTTCGACTAAAAATACCTTCACTTTTAACATATCTATTTCTTTCAAATCAAACGCACCGTCATAGGTATATACTCTCATGGAACCATCATATGCCATCATATCTACATGTGCCATCTTGAAGACGCATTCCTTCAAACTGAAAATTCAAAAATCTCTCATGCGTTCGTTACGTTGTCACTACTCTCTTCCTTCACCTCATTTCAAAATTCATCCTTCTGCCTACCTATCTAACCTCCTCTGTATCTGATAAACCTGAAACACTTTTTGACAAAAATATCGTACTCCACAACAATGTATTTACCACCTCTGTTCATACAAAAATAAAAAAACTAAAAACAATAGATTTACTTTGTCACCCATCCAACGCAAAACATTAAAACCATTCTTCTTAACTGAATGAGGCTTTAGGTTATGTAATAATTCCCCCTCCCTTTTCGAAGACCAGATTTCGAAAACAAGATGCCGAAAAGACACACCTGTTTCAACCTTGGGAAATGCAGTCTAAGTAACAATAAGCTTCCGAAACATTTCATGCCAATTTTATATTGACTGAAAACAAAGTGTCTATAGAATTAGTTTCGATATTATTGGCAAGATTTCTCGTCAAGGTAATATTAACGAATTTTTACTTTATTCTCGGTCGCATCTTTCAACTCGTGACAAGGTTGAACAGAATTGTATCTTGGTCTCCGAAGCGCTTCTAAAAATCAAAGATGATGCCATCAGAAAAGAGGTGAGCTCTCTTAATTGGTCATATTTCTTCTGAAAAAGTCTTACTTGACGTAGCTTGATATCTTATATATATTTTGTATATATTAATAACTTTATTCTTAACGGAAATCCAATGTTATTGTTCTAAGGTCTTTCGGTTGTTAGCTCGCGAATTGAAGAAGTTTGAAAATTGACACTTGTAACAAAATACGTGTCCCGTTAATTCAAGTATATTTTTCTTAGTGGTTGAAGGAATCAATGAAGGCCCATTCGACCAATTACATTTCATCTCCTTTTCACAATTCATCATTGATTCATGAATTCGGTTTCTTCATAGTGAAACCAATTGGACGAGAATTGGTCCTATGAAAGCATCCAACGGCTCACCAGTTTTCCTAATACGTTGTTAAGACAGGTGAATATGATTCACAGTGATCAAACCAATGTGTAACAGTGTCAAGAAAGGGTTGATATAAAGGGTGGCCAAGAAGAGAGTATGGATCTAGAAATAAAAATTAAATGAGGAATTTTTGAAATTTGTTTCGTTTGTGAGATCCTAGAGCTCGAATACGGCAAGTATTTAAGGATGACGAGGAAAGTAACGTTATGGGGTATATTGTAAGCTCTCTACATTAGCGTTTTCCCATCATTAGCCACAATTATAAGAGGAATGTTTTTAACGGACTTTATGCCGATGAGTATTATTCTTTACAATACAAGTAAACAATAGAGAATTAGTAAATTAAAAATATTTGTGCATTCGTTTCCCGTTATTATTTGACATACGTAATAATTACAAATATTCATGCTGCGATTTTTCTTCAACGAATTTTTAATTTTTCCATTAGATATAACAAGGATTTTTTTGCTTTTAATTATCAGTTTTCTCCTCTCCTCTAATCTTCAGGATTCAAGTTTTGATATGCGAAATATTCATCTAAATTCATCGTTACACCAAAACCAAATAAATTAATATGAAACCATTTCGTAATAAGTTTGGTCTATTGTTAAGGGTCTTCAACACTAAGGACGGTTTGTTAGATGAGATTGTAGAACTCACCTAGGAATATAGGTCGTTCGATATCCTGCTTGTTCCTCATTCGATAGCGACATGTATCAATGATATTATCGATATATCTATCGACCTTACTAGGAATAAGCAAAACAGAGAGTGATAAAATTCACGCATCAGGGTAGAGCAGCCAGTTACTTTTCTTTTTCTTCGGGATTCCAAGAAGGCCTGGTACCCAGAGAATTACTCATCATTGGTCACAGTTATAAGAGGGATGTGTTTAACAGAATTAATGCAGATGAGTAGTGTTATTGGTAAAATTATTAATTTTGATGTTGTCAACAATAGAGATTTAGTAAATTAAATAGTTTTTGTCATTCATTTCCAGTTATTCTTTGATAGCATTTTAGTTTAGATAGGTTTAGCTGAAGACGTCCAGAAACCTCACCGTACCCAAGCCCCCGTTCAGCAGCCAAGTCCAATAGGAACAAACAATTCCATATCAATATACTTAAAAAGAAGCAATAAATTAGAAATTAGTTAATGACTGTTGTATCTCTTTATCCTGCAGTTTCATCTGTTCTCTCAAGGATTACTACATACAAACATCAGATTCAGTGGCTGTGGTTTCTTCTCACTTGACTTCAAGTTACTCACTTCGGTAAGTAATTAATTAAGGTCCAAATTGGAGTAATACTCAATTACAATGACAGACACATATTTATAATGTGTTCAATGCTATTCACAAATAGTTGATAATAATTGATTTTTGTATTCACAGAATTTTTTATAACAATCTTAATACAAAATTCTTTTGAATTTTCATAATTAATGATAATTGCCTTGAATAAAATGCAGTTTATTTCCTGCTCTAGATGATTTTTTCGCCATAGCGAAAAGTCAAAATGCTGCAAAAAATGCTTAATTTACAACTTATCATCAGTCAACATTCACATATCCCCACTCATACTACCACTTCAACATTACGGTCCAAATCTCCTAACTCTAATATTAATCCGCCTTCATTTCTTCTCAAAGCTTCCCGAGCTCTTACCTCACACGCTAAAATACCTCCTGACATCCATAAAATCTGATTTATGTTTATGATTCTTCCCCATTTCGACAAATGCAAACCCCCCAATCATAGGTTTTCTGAATTTTCATATTTTTCTTACATACAAAGTTCAAGAATTTAGCTGAATATATTTTGCCTTAAATTTCTTTTGGGGCCCTTCATTCCATTCCTTTCTACGCTGTATATGTACCCTGTTTGTTTTGTAAAGAGTAGACTAAAGATATGATGGATAGTTGATTGGATAACTATTATCAATTAATTGTCTTAACAAATTCATAAATTAATTTTTGTCTCTTCCAGGTCTCTGCTGCAGTTGTGACAAATCTGGTCATCTTAATTCAGTTTCAACAATCGGAGAAGGAATCGCCGTCAGCCATGTGCTCACCTTGCAATTCCACGCTTACGGATTTGCTTTCGACTACTGCAGTTAGCTGAAATACCTCAGTGAAAAACTATTTACTCATCGATAAAGGATTTCATGTAACACTCTATCATTAATTTCATTTGACCAATGTTTAACGGATATTAAAATCGCATAAATCTCTGAATAATTGATCAGCAAACCGTAATAATCAACAAAGACTTGCTTCACCGGTATAATGGATCAAATCAATTACGACAAAATAATGGTTACTAGATTAACCGCAAAATCAGCGTACCGTATTACTCGTAAAATATCAATTTGTCTTTTTTGTTTTCCTTATGGTATTGATTAAAATGCAGAAATATAGAAAAATTTCACTACGAAGTTCATGCCTTTACGTCCTTAGTGCTAACTTCAGTTTCTTCCAGAACACTGGCCAAAAAGATGAAGTGATCTGCCTGTTCAAATTTATTACCTTATTACTTCGAGGAAATTAATACACTCGGGCGTAATTTTGTGGTATAATGTCTACATATATAAGGAAAATGTCCTGAGCGACTGATTGACTGATACTCAACGCACAGAAAATAATCATTAAAGTTATAAACTTGAAATTTTGAGGATATGTTCATGTTGTTACGAAGGGACACACTAAGAAAGTATATCTCAAAATTTTAATTTTAGAAGAGGTGAAATGTGATTTTTCAAAATATTGCGATGTCTCGAAAAATAGTTGATATATGGACTGGCTTCTACGCAGAAACGGTTCTTAATAAAATATCTAAAAAATTAGTTTTTTGATATTCGTATTCTAAAAGAATAAAGAAAGGAAAAATTTCTTTTCCGATGCGCACTCGCTAAGTTATTATAGCTACCTATCGCCATCTCTCTCATTCTCTTCTCTTTCGCACATGTAAGTACATTAATTCGGCAAATAAATTATTTTATAAAAATTGATTTTATCACAAATAAACGTAAACCAAGACTGGGGATGACACACACACACACATATTTGTTTGGCTTACACGTTTACACATTTGACTTACACTATCCTTTAGTATAGTCCAGCCGCCTGAAAATGTACCTGAGCAAGAGCTTTTGCCCATATCCTCTCTGTCCTCGGCTATTCCCACTCCGGGCTCCTTCCTTCTCCTACTGTACCTCCCCTACCAGCGTCACGTCATCGTAGTTGCCAGCTCTTGTCGTTTTGATTCTCTCTCGGTTTTGAGCGTTTAAGTTTGTTTGTTAACATAGGGATTTATATGTAATTTTCCACGGTTAACATGCCAATAAAGAAGTTTATTAATATTAATATGCTATATTAATTTCCCTCCACTGGTGTGAAGAAATTTGGCAACACTGGTTTCCTCTCTCCCAGTGTGAAGTGAGAGAGTAAAGAAGGGGAGGTAAGGCCGGGATGGGGGTAGGTAGTCGTAGCTCCACCTGCCGTTTACCTAGAAGGACCATTTCATCGCGGCTGGACTATAATTAACGAACGAAGCCGAAACGGGGGACGTAAACAATACGAGGGATGCGACACACGCTCGCACATGGATATTCGTTGGGCCTACACTTTTGTAGAATGTATTACTATGGTTTACAAATTAACGGGAAAAGTCGATACGAGGGACGCTAGCCATGAAATAAAATAACTTAATATTACGCACAAAAGCATTTATTGTATAGTAACGGGTTCCGAATTAAAAATTCATTTTTGGGGTGAATGACTGCAAAATCGAAACGCCAGGCTGTCCGATAAATATTTTTATGTAGAATCACTAAATGATTTAATAACATACAACTTTGAGGCTTAACTTTGTCCTTTCTTTTTTCGATGATCCCGTTATTTTTTCCTGTAGATTCGTTTTCATTCCTTAAGCCAGACACTATGACAGCAATGTATTCATTAAGGGATAAAGATCTTTGGCTGACCGGACAATCAGGGTTTGGCAATGCCAGGAATTGACCGGATTAATCATACCCTCATCAACTCTAACTCATACCTCCTCTCCTTTCTATGCCTCTAGTATCATTTAGAGCACGTGTGATAACCTGTGACCCTTATTAACTTTAATGTTCAAAACCTACATCTTGTTGTCCATCACCCACCCATACTTGCTAAGTTACTGATTTGTGAGTAATTAGGCAATTATCTATATTTTCAGTAGTCACTCATTTACTTTACGCGCTCGGAAGAATGCTTTCTTACGATCCAAAAGCACACAAATACATCATCTTTACACAATGGATTAATTATTTTTGGATTACCCATTGCCACAATCGCGTGTAATTGTTCCCTTCTTGAAACTTAATTGTGGTGTAATATAAATCGAAGTTTTGAGACACACTTTACGTGAGTTTTGTATTGGGCGAAGAAGTGAGTAGACGTGTCCTAAAGAGAAAAATGTAATCATTTGGTCGTGTCAACCCTATACTGAGATACTGTCTTCGCGTGTTCCATCCCATCGTTTGAAGTAATTCATACTCCAAGGTTATCCGTTCCATTGCGGCTTCGCAGTCACTATGAAGTGCGTGTCGCCTCCCCTTTCGAATATGATACTTTTTAAATCTATATAATCTTAAACGATAGGGCATGGCACGACTGAACGTGTATTTGAATGGTCATTGTGGGAGAGAGGTACGTAAGTTCATAAGTGAGATCAATAAAAACAATTATATTGGCATTCCTTGGGATTCAGACCACATATTGGCATTGTTAAACGGGGAGTCGCATTGGAAAACGGTCATACTTCCTCGAGAACAATTTTTTTTTAATTTGAGCAGGTTTAACCCTCTTTTCGTGCTTGAACTTCTTTAATAATTTAACATTCAGTGAACGTTTTAGCATTGTGAATTCAAAAGTTACGTAAACGATATTACTCGGGTCGCACACCGGGACATGCACTGTAGTCGTTCATTCTCTCGAGAATCAACTTTTAACATCTGACTGCTGTAATAATTTAGGAATTCCGGCGACGGTTATCGATGCATCGAAGGACAACATAGTACAAGTATTTCGAATGCTTTTGTGAACTTGGCCTCAGCTCTAATAGGCAGTTTACAAAACACACAGCACGTCAGTCCTTGACACTGCGTTACATAAAAGCTAAGTGCTTATTATCTATCACCACGGGAAACCTCAATAAAAGAAGATCAATACAATGAAGAGGTCCGAGGAATTAGAAACCACAAATGCATAAAATAAGTCCCGGTTGAGTTCATGTCATATTATGCGGTGATTACTAAACGTCACGAATTTCCATAAAAATAAATATTTATTCCGACCTGAGTTTCGACTCACTGAGTCGTAATCAGGTTCAAGACAAAATTACAAAGTAGCATGCAGAGTGTTACTGTATGTTACTTAAGTGCTGCGTACTATATGTTACTTTGTAATTTTGTATTGAACCTGATGATGACTCAGTGAGCCGAAACGAGCGTCGGAAAAAATATTTATTTTTGCGGAAAAGTGCTACATCTTCCTTCAATATGTGTTCCTTCCACTACATCAAGCCTGACTCTGTAATCTTACTGAAGAATTTCTTGATTTCTTGATATAATGCATGTGTCACATTCAAATGTGAACTACTCCCTATAAAAACACTTTCAACTATTTCTTCTAGGAAATGTGATGAGGGCGCCGGTGCAACGCAGCGATTCAACACGTGGAGACGCAGAGCGATCCTTCGGAACACTTCTCCCCGTTAATAGGGCTCTTGGGTTAGCGCCCTTTCGGTCTCGAGGAAATTTTCGCAAAGGTCCCATCACGTCTCACTCCTTCTCTTATTACACTCATTTCATCCTTTTTATCCTCACGGTAGTCTTTGTGATATTGCTCATCTTTAATGACGACTTAAAATCTTCCTTGTCCTCTTTCAGCGAAACTTTGTTTATTGCTTGGACAGGTATAGAAATAGTTGCGTATTCAATCAGCGTGTACAAGGTTTCAAGGTCGCAGTTCTCACTACGATGCATTTTCGAGGATTTAGAAAAGTGCAATGGCATTCTGAAAAGGGCGGGCTACGGGATCAAATGCTCTAGAATCAGGAATGTGGCCAACGTAGAAGTTCTAACGGTTCTTTTATTCTCTATCCAGAGCATTCGTACTCTAGAGAGGGAAATCCGAGCGGGGAGAAGCTACTTCAATCAATGCTTCATCGCCCTCCTGTTCACCTGGTCCATTTCTAGCATGTGTCTGTTCTTTTTAATGCACGCGATCACCCTCGTGATAGGCGGTTTGATTTCCGGCATGTGTGATTACATTCGTGACGTCAGCGTGTCACTGCAATGCCGACCAGCGAACCTTCCTTCGACGTCGTTGGCAAAGGAGAAGCATAACCTAACCAATTCGATGAGAGGCTGGAAAGAAATCCGAAAGAGAATACGTAGAGTCTCGAGGAACCTCAACGCCGCCTTTGGGATCGTGGCTCTGGCCCTCGTAATATTAAATTTAATAGATGTCACCTTACTACTTTACTTCATCTTTGCTGAAATAATTACCACTGAAAACTCCTTCCTGGTCGAAGAGTTCCTGACCTATGATGGTCCTTGGACGTTTGCGATTACATCAATCCTCATCCTCATTCTAAGTGGCTGTGATGGAATTCGTAACAAGGTAAATTATTCTGAATACGATTTTTTTCTGACTCTTTGTATTACTACCATTATTACTTTCCAACTCTGAATATGTCGTTTCAAAGTAATGGTGAAATGTTTTTCCATGGATAAAATGAAACTGCGGCATGTAATAGGCATCCTATGACGATGAATGAATTGGGCCGATCGATAACCTCGTATTTTTTCACGTGAGTCTGAAAATAGATTTTTTATCTCTGCTAAAGAGTACACACTATATAAGCATCCATACCGAAAAGTAAAGCCAAAACTTACTCAAAACCGGAACTTTAAGTTAATTTCAAACGAAGAGCGATGGATTGAATTAGCTGAATGGGAGGATGAAGTATGCGGATCTATGACTTTGGCATTAGATTGAACAAGACTTTAAAACATATAACATTGCTAAACAGTCCAATTCGTGTTGGGTATATCCTAAGCATTTTTATGGGAAAAGCGATTATGTACAGATATTTAGATGAGATTTCGGAAATTATGAATACTTTGGTTGGCCAGTTCGAAAAACCTATGATATTTCATTGCTATTTTAAAGTATTCTTCCAACCGTAAATAAGGAGCTCAAAATGACAGTGAATATTTAACAATTATTTTGCTGATTCTTTACCAACCCCAGGGAGAAGTGTGAATATTCACGATCCCATTAGGTTTAGTCAGAGGTGATCTCTACCCTTGTTTGAATATTGTGGTGAATGATTATAATATGAAGTTTTATTGATTGCGAAAACGCATCAGCCCAAAAAATATTCCCGAAATATTTTTAAAGTGAGTGGAGACTTCATTTTTCCGCAAGGATCTTGTCTAGATTTAGGTATTTTCAAAGGGCGAAATTAATTATATTTTAAATCCGTTGACAGTTCGGCTATGGAACACATTTCAAATTCAGTAGGCATTTTTAATAAACGAAATACTTTGGTTATTTTCTCATTTCAGTCTTGATTTGTGCATTTTTATGCGATATTAATATAATTCTGAACATTTTTCATTTCTCAATGACTTCTCAATCTTTGAACACAGTACTGTTATACAAAATGTATTTCTCAAGAAGAACGATTTTAATGTCGTTGTTTAAAACCCTTACGAATGGATTTAGAAATTGTCTGTAATATAGATTCATACGTATTCCATCGGAAAATCCTGTAATGTAGGATCATCCTGAGATCTGAAATATACAAGAAATGTAAACTATCCAATTGAGTAAAACTCATTTCTAAATCCATTTATCTATCGGATAAGTTCTTAAGGAACATTAATACTTGGATATCGAATACATAAACAGTCAACATTATTTATCATTAATATCTGCCAAATAATTCACTCGCTCAGTTGATTGTAATCATGGATAGCCGTAGGGGAGGTAAAGACAGTGAATGTCTTCCAACAATAACCATTAATCTGGATTCCGTAACTAAAACTCGTCGCACAAGAGGGACAAAAACCATGTCAAGCAGTTCAAACGTTAAACCCAGCAGTTAATCTGGTGACAACCCCGTTCCCTTGCAAGAATACGTCGCGGCACCACTCATTCATTGTATGCTAGAAGGCATTGGCTAAAAATTGGAGATAGGAAAAGAGGGCAGCACCATAGGAAGGAGTGTCATGAAAAAGAAAACCACGGAAGTGAGATAAGAACAACTTTCAAGTAATCGCGCTGCTTCCAGAAACCCCTTGGATAACCGTAAAGACAATACTTCACAAAATAGAACGAAGAAATTAAAATCACCCAAAAAGGGTAAAAAAAGGAGATTTTTTTACATGAAATTGAGGGATCAGATCATTTGTGAGCCATAGAAGGGAAAATCGGGGGGGGGGGGGGGGGGGGGGTGGGGAGAGGGGTTAGGGAGAGGGTTGACAGCGATAGAGGGGAGAGGGGAGGGGGGGGC
>WURS02024952.1:0-11816 GCA_011762765.2 Rhinocypha anisoptera | reverse complement strand
TTACTCTTGAAACCCTAGTTTATGGACATCTTACGTATCTCCCTTTAAAATTCTCGAAAAACTTGATTCTCCACTGGTTTTCCAATCTCAATTATAATAAGCCTAACCTACGACCTACAATTTATCAACAAAAATAACACTACCCGTATCGTTTAAATGTCATAAAAGAAACAGCATAATTTCCTCATAGTAAAAGAAAACAATTCATAAACGAATTTTATTTTTAACTACCCTTCCATCTGAGACGAACAAAAAATCCCTCCGTGGTATGGAATACATCAGCAATTTCCAGATACAAAATTATATATTTTTAAGAAATTGATATTGAGATGGCATTAGGATTAAATGTGAACCGTAGATAAATAGAATGAAATTCCTTTTCAAATCAAAGAAATTAGGAGACAAGTCAGCATTATTCATAATTACATTAAGCCCTGAACAACCATGTTCTTAGTAGAATAGGCAATAAAATCCTAAATCTGAATTTATTAGACAGAAGTATTTGATAGTGGATAATTCAATGGTAAATATACAAATGATCGTATGTGGTGCCCAGTGGAAGGAAGGAAACCAAAACCCGTATATCGAACTTAAAACTTCTTTTTCATATTCTTACTTGTGTTAAAATCGGTCGAATTAATACTGGAAGAACTAGTGATGTTACTGGTGTATCATCTCCCATTGTCATCGTTCCAAATATCTTCTTTGGGACAAGTTTCTTAGTACTTGAACCTCGTCAAATTCGACAATAGAATAATGTCCTAATGACGACATCAAAATGGTGAAAGCATATATAGCGGATGTCTAACAAATGACTACTGAAAATGCGTAAAAATTTACACCTGAATGAACAGTTAGTTTGTATATAAAGTAATAGGTCACGTAAAATATTGATATATCCCTGGTAACTGAAGAATTCACGCGTGTATAACGCTTGTAAAGTCCATTAAAATATCATTTGACCCGTTTTCATTCAGTAACAGTGAATTAAGACAACAGTCAAATTAGTGGTCTTAGTGCAACGGTGTTCTTATGTAGTTAACAGAAAAATTAGCCAAGGAACCAGAATTTTTCATAGAAAGCCAGTGTGGCTTTGGCAATGAAGACATCTTGTCAATTAATGTAATCTCCTTTGTGCCATATTTCTTTTTATTTTGCCAATTTACGGCAGGAAGTATCTTTTCCTGCATTTATGAGATATCCCTTTCGATCAGCCTCCCCATACGAGGCCAAGAACTTCAACATTTGTTTTCTCTCAGTGAATTTGCTTTCTTTATTCTTTGCCTTACGTACCTACAGCTTACAATCTCTCATATTTCTACCTCAACGATCAAGCCATGTAGTGATACAATTATAGACTCCTTAAGATAGATTTCACCAATCTTTGTATAGATGTTCTGTCCTCATCTCCATTTTTTCATAAACACTCTTTTGGCATGGCAGACTATTTAAGGGAGAGAATCGGTATTTAAGATGGAATGTTCAGTGGAGGGAAGTAAATTGAGTTAGAGGATTTAAATGGTGAGGCAAGATAGTTCTAATCTGGATTTCATCAAAAACTTAACCGGTAGATTACCTCATCATTGTCACTTTATTTGTTAACACGATTCCACTTTTAATGTCCTTGTCACTATTCTTACTTTCTTCTTAGTTAGTACCTCATTAAATTTCTCTGTTACAACTTATGCTTTACGAACTAGCCCACTTATATTTTCTGTAAAATTTCTATTAATATTGCCTATACACTCAATAAAGAATTTTATTGGAATCTACAAAACAAAGGACATCATGGTAATGTTTTGTACCTGACTCCTTTAATGTCTCTAAAGCCACTATTGACACGCGTTTCCCTTAAAAATATAACTGATCTTCACTTGACAATTTTTTTAAATTCTCTCCGTCAATCTTTATCAAATGATATACACATGTAACTTAATTTTCCCCTTTACTAACTAATAAAACTAGATTTTGTTGTTTCAATATGTTAAACTTTCACAAAGTTATTCCTTCTACAGTTAATTTTACTGTTGATTTCTACTACTCCTGTGGCAAAATGTGGTGTCTAACTACTCGTAATTTTCCTGTAGCATTCTCATATAGTTGCTCACAATTTCTTAGGGATCAGTATTAATCTAGAACTGGCATACTTTTCTGGGCAAACTACTCCCTCATTAATGCTTCAAATAAGCTCATAAAATATTCATTCCTTCATTTTATAGGTTAAAGCTCTCCTTTTAAATTAAGACCTGTATTATTCATGTCATGAAATGTCTTTTCTATCTCACTACCTTATAGTTCTTACCTGATCTATTCCCTTTCTGAATTTAGATAAATAAGCTTTTTTCTCTTTAGTATATCGTTCTCTTGAGAATATTCCGAGTTCCTCTGGATATTCTCATCATCCCCATTCTGTTAATGCCTTTCCTGACATCTCTAATTCTAGAGACATACTTCCTGTTGTTGTTTTAACTTTCCTGTCCAATATGCTCATTTATCCCTGCCTCTGTAACTTGTGTCCACTGGCAATGATACCTTTTAAATTTCCACCACTGTGCTATCTTCCTAATCATATATATTTTTGATTCAGTTGTTCTTGAGGATCCTCGCCTTTGTTTCACTGTTCTACTTTGGTTAAAAAATCAAATGATTCTTGGTAGTCTTTCCTGCTCTTTATTCCTGCCAAAGCTTGTGTGATACAACTGAATGAGTTAGACTGGTGAGCAGCATGTCTGCCTGCTAACCCAAAGAATGCGAAAAAAAAATTCGAACCTAATCATGTTCTTACACTATATAAATGGGTAATTTCAAGTAAATTTTCCATTGCAAAAAGAGTATTTGGAATTGTTAAATATGAAGCAAGCTACAGACAGAAGAGGGCAGAATTTTGGGTAAAGCAAAGGGAGGAAAAAAATGAATTTTAGATGATATATAAAATGTTGGCAAGTAGGAAGTATATGGATGTGAAAACTGATTTTTCTTAGGGTACCTTTGTTATTTCTTCAGTTCATCACAAACCTACCTTAACTGGTCAATTATGGAATTATTTAACAGCATCATCATCATATAGCCAGGAAGTTTGTGCCATTACCGATAACTTGATATTTTCAGTTGACATTCAGCTAATCCGAGGACTCAATAAATACATTCAAAAGCAAGGGTTAAAAATTAGTTCTTATACGATCATAGGACCATGGAGATACTAATGAACCTTGGGATGTGCTGAAGGTACAATCTTAAAGTAGCCTAATGATTTTAGAGAAGTCAACCTAACCTTCCCATCTTGCAAATAAAACTCACTGAAGAGACCTTCACCTGATGGAATTCCATAATGAAATAAAATATAGGCAGTAACTTTTATGTATTTCCACAGAAAATATATATATAAAAGATGAACAGGTTTGACGATTATCATCACATTACCAGATAATTACGATTATCGTTGAAACTGGTTGTGTCATTTTTTTCTGGGAAAATACATAAAAAGTTACTAAATGTATTGCATAAAAAGTACTTACATAAAAAGTTACTAAACTAAATGTATTGTGTTCCACTTCTTGCATTGCAACTTGCACATCATTATTTTCAAAAAGAAAAAACCTAGAAAAATTAGAATTTCTTGTAACTCAATCAACCTAATAAGAATTTATAGATCTAATTTTTTTTATTCTTGATTAAAACGTGTTACTACAATGTACACAAATTTTTTTATAAAAAACTATATCATCATGAACATAATTATGTAACCTTACTAACTTCTTGTCTGCAGTGATTAAACTTTTGCCATGTTTTATATCTAAGTTGTGTCTACTCATAAGATCCTTGGACAAATAAAGAATTATTATTGTGTACATCCCACCGGAACAAAACACCAAACAAAGGCCAGACCACACTTGTTTGCAGTTTTAAAAATGTCTACAATTTATGAGATCATCAAAACTACAATCTTCCTACCAATCAGAATGGAGGAGTAGCTGAATATATTCAACAACACAAACAAAACCAAAACACACCAAACCACATACAATACCAAAAAGTTACATCTCCATAATATTCATTTGATATGATATTTGATGATATTCATTAAGCTTTGAGTGGAAAGTAATTTCACAATAAAATTTGTGGTTTTAAATCGTAAGTACACACGTATTAACTTCCCTTCCAGAACAACAGAAATTCCACATTAATTTCACCATGTCAGACATTTTTTTCATTCAAACATGAACTGGGCACATCCTATATAAAATAAAGATCCTCCAGCTGTCAGGTTACATGGTATAATATTCGGCCACTTTCATGGTACTGGTAAGACATATGGCTGTCATCACATTTCAGTTCATTTTATGTAATGAATATTAAAAATGTGTAATTTTCCACAAAATAATCTTTAGCATTACCCAGGTTTTGATGTTACTACATCATCATCAGGTGATGATGTAGTAACATTGATACCCAGGTGGTATTAACAATTATTTTGTGGAAAATTGCAATTTTTAATATTAATTACGATAAAATTCCACCATATCCCCCGCCTGATACTTGCTTGTTTGTTTAATGTATTTTTTAAATTATTAATTTTTCCTGCCTCGCTCCATGTTACTGATCTTAGATATGTGATTCTTCTCCCTCATCTCTGGAATTTGCTTTTACATGTTATGAAAACAGTACTAAGTACTTTTAAAAGGTAACTTATAATCCTAACACTTTAAATTTTTAAAATTTCATTTTTGATTAATCTTAAGGGGTCATGGTAACCCAGGGTGGAGCTCAAGACTACTGAAAATGTCATCTAGGTTCGAGCCCCAGTGATACCCCTGTAAAAGTCATTTCATGCTTTACTTGGTGGAATTCTGTCATCATGAACTCTGAAATTACACAATTTTATTAAGGACCAGTTTGTGTCATAGTACAGCCGTAATACACCTGAAGATGTTGTATTATGGCATAAACTAGTTGTGTTCATAGTAAAATTATGCTGAATTGCAGTTTTTTATTAACCTTTCAAAACCTCTACAAATTACCACTGGAGCTCAAGATATGATTTTCTGGACACCAGATTTTCCTAGGAACCCACTGGTGGCACAGAGAAAGGAGCTAGCCCAACTACCCTGTGAATTTTGACATACCATTGGGCTTAGTACAAAATGATCTCCACCCCCACATTAAAAAAAACCAACCTTTTAATCACTGTCGTTGGATCAATCTTAAGCACAAATTTAGTTTTACATATTAATTCAGGATTCTTTAATAGGTATTTGGTACGTGTGACAGATTAAAAATTCATGGGATCCTTTACAAGATACGACTGCAGCGTTCTCAATAGTACTGAGGAGGAGAGATGAGTCATGCTTTCCACATTGTGACTCAATTACTGATCTCTCGAACAAAAGTTATTCTAATCAAAACTACAGTAAGAGAAGGCTGCATTGATTAAATATAAAAAAACAAACATTATTAATGCAACCAATAATATATTATTCTAGTGATGAATAAAATAGCTGTAAGTGTGACACAACCCATTCAGGATTTAAATTAAGCTTAGTAAAGACCCCATTATCTTGCACTCCAATTATTATGTGTAAATTAGTAGAAAATCAAGGAAATTAATATGTTAGCTAATAAATGGATTAAAAGATACAAGTGCAGCGTTCTCAATAGTACTGAGGAGGAGAGATGAGTCTTGGTTTCCACATTGTGATCCCTCAATTACTGAACTCTTGAACAAAAGTTGTTTTAGTATTCTAATCAAAACTACAGTAAGAGAATGCTGCATTGATTAAATATTAATCATAGCAAAATAAACATGAGTGACGTAACCAATAATATAATTCCAGTTATGAATAAAATAGCTGAAAATGTTGGTGCACAATTTTACATTCTTCTCCAAATGAATAGAAATAAAGGATAGTGTCTTTGGCATTGCATTAATTTATCCATTATTGTTAATAGCAAAACTTTCAATTTCCACATTATGCTAATCAGATCATGGTTTTACTCTATGTAATTAGCAAGAAACCAAGTACTGAAAATATGGTTTGAAATTAAAAGTGGAAATTGGCATTGCTTTATTGTTAATCATTTTCATAGAAATAGCTAAAACATTCCAATATGCATTTAATAAAATGATAAAATGACTAAATAACATCAACATACCTAGGAAGTTTATATTCAGTCATTCATTAAATTCAGTCAAGAAAGTTACGTTACCTAAACTTAACGCTAAGAATGGCTAGGAATATTGGAGATAAATATTTTGCAAAAATACATGTATATATGTTAACTCTTTTTTAAAATTCTGAATCAAACTATACCATATTTGTTCCTATTTTCCTTATCACCTTTTTCAATGGAAATCTTCTCCATTAGACATAACTTAAACTTTTGATAAAGGTTAGTGAACAACATCCGCCAACTTCCGATGAGTAGAAATTACTCCAGTACAAACATTTTCCTCAGAAATATGCTAAGGGAATAAAAGAAAACATACCATCAGGTTTTGAGTAGTATACCCATTTCTGAATTTCCTAAATCACTCAATAGCCTTAGAGAAACAATGATTAAGGATATAGATCTTCTTGAGTATCAAAAGAGAAAGAACATGGAATGCCAGTAAGACAATGTTAAGTGTTACTGAGTAATTTCAATTTCCTTGCAAACTAAATTCACCCTATTCTCAATTTAATATTCAACTTACTATGAGAAATTTCAGTATTTTTAATAAAAACTTTAATGGAAAATCACCATTACAATTTGAATGCAATTATAAATCATCACTTAACTAGCCATTTTCTTAGCTAAGTTGTGCACACAAATTCAGCAGCTCATGAACAAATTCATGAAAATTGTTTTGGATGACTTTCATTGTCACATGGTGTAAATAAAGTATCTCATGAAAATTCTATTAGCAGAAAAACTAGGAAATTTTGACAAACTTCTGTAACAGAATAGTACACAGAAGTAAATAAGAATGCTCTACTCAATATACAAGTAACCATATATATTTACAGATATTAAAAAAATCATGTGTGAGTCATAAGAGACCCTTGCACGTTAAAAATAAACACGAAATAAAGTAATACCTTAAAAAGCTGGAATTGACCAACTAGATCAAATTCTTCACAGCTACAATAACAATGACAAAACTATGTGAACATCACTTAGAAAATTATAGCATATGATTATGAAAAGATGACAATTTCATTGAGATAAAATAATCTTAGCAATAGCAATTGACTTCAGATTAAGAGGCTCATTAAAAATTCTATTATCAATAAATGTTAACAAATCGTACAGTTTATTTTCATGTTACCATGCAGAGTGCACTCTTTTACATATTAGATATGATAAATACCATTAAGCCATGTAAATGAATGGCTTATCATGATCTTTTTAATATTATTTCATAAAAAAAAGTTTTCTTTGTGGAAAGAAATAGAAAAAAAACAAATGAAATAGAAATAAGGGCCACTGGTTAGACCATGCACAAATCAAATGTCACTGTAACTTGACTAAGTAGGGAGGGAATACAAATAATCACTGTATTCCAGTAGACTCCCAGCAGGATTTCAAAACAAACAAGTGCTAATCCACTGTTACCACACACCCCTAGATTGTTGTGAAACACAAGTGCCTTTTCACTTTATCTTATGATAACTCAAAGAGTTTCAAATCATCAACATGTGCAACTTTAGACAAACAAATACCCAACATGCCATCATTTTTTTGTCTTCTCATCACTGGAAATACATTTTTAGTAAGATTAAATTTGACTAATTTCTCATTTCCATCCATGGCAGCTCCTTTCTCATTGACCATAATACTATCCTTTTCATGGCTTTTGACTCAAGCAACCTATGACAGACACACACTCACTTCCACTCCCAAGATGCATTAGTGCAGCTGCATTCACACCTATGCTACATCGGAGTTTAGTCCACTTTCACAACACTATAAATCTTCCGCACAAACCAAAAACAGGCAAAGAACCCGATGGTCCCTGAAGAGAGAAAAAAATGCAATCATCAGTCATATAGAAAATTATGGTACTGGCATAGGTGTGAAATCATGCAAAAAAAAAATGGAATTAAGGACAGGAAAATATTTTTACAAACACAATCCTCTTAAATTAAAAATCCGAGACACAAAAAGATTATAGTTTTCTAAGTACATATGTACAACTGGGTAAATTGTTGACAGTTAACCTTTCAGCTCAGAATGCACAGAATATTTTGATTACTCAGATATCACCCCCTCATAATGAACAACCATTTCATCCCCCAATGAGGCATATTATTAAGTAGTACAAACTTAAGTTACGAGGTCTCCTGAACTCGAAACTGATGAATTCTTATAGAATTAAAACATGTAAATCATGAAAAACATGTAAAATAACTGAAATTCATTATGATTTTATAATGTGTAGCTTTACAATTAAGAGCATTGCTTAGTCTATAACTAAAAAAATATTAATCTCCATCTTACTTGCACTCGATACTTGTGATAATGCAAGCACAAAACTTTAAACATATGAACTAATCAAATTGGTATCAATAAAAAACAATATTATTACCTGTTAGAAGGAAGAAAAGGAAAACCATAATGAGGGTATAGCCAAAGTAGAGGAACGTGGAAGCTGCATCTTCAATGTTAAGTTTAGTTACAAAGTAGTGTATGCAATACACAAAAAGGTAGAAGGCTGTGAATCCACTGGTTAGGAAACTCCTCCACCACCAATGATAATCCTGTATAATGAGAAGCATGACAAACACCTTGGTTTAATGCTTTACAAGTATTTTTACATTTTATGTCTGACTTAAGGTTTGATGGTTAAATTTTATGCCATACTTATAAGACATGGGACTTTATATTTAACATAGACGCATTAAAGAACATTTCTAATGAGAGCTACCAAAATAGTTTGATCCATATTTACATCAGTGAGGGTGAATAAAAGATGCCCGAGATGGAAGTAAACAGGGAAGCTTTTACCAAAACCAAAATTTGTTCACCAGGGGCATTCCAATTGAGCAGAATATTACCGATTTCAAGAATAAAGGTGATGATATAGCAGATTACAGACTCGTATCCCTCTAGTTTCACAGCTGTCAAAATTATTTGAATTATTATTTTTCGACTGACTGAATGCATATTTAAGAAAACCAATATTTTGGCTAACAATCAACTCTGGGATATAGAAAAGCCTGATCTCTAGCTAGTGACAAAAGCCACTGGATTTATTTCTGATTATATTAATGAAAATAAGTTACATATGGCACCCAGCCATAATGACCCCTAGATACTCCAAACAAGAGCAGAATGGAGCAATAAAATTTATAAGAGGTGAAATAAAGAATCTATTGATATATGTACACAAAAGAATGCTGAAAAATAAAGCAAAAATAAAGTTTCTTGGTTGTACACCAAGTTTGCAAGTGGCACGAAAACTTACAAAAAAGGTGCGACAAATTGAACTGATGCACCCCTGCTACTCGTGAACTGTGACTAAGCTTGGCATTATTGCTGCTGGTTGGCTGACATTGCAGTACACACATTAACTAGCACACTTGCATGACAAGAGACTGTATTTTTGAACATACAATATTAAAGTGCCACAGCAGATCACGTTGTGATTTTAAATTATTATGATCAATCAAGGCCACTTTTTGATCCAACCTCATCTATACACTTACATAGTTTGTTACGTACAAGTAGTTTTTCTATGTCTTAACCTTTTTAGTGTCAACGGACCATTCTATCAGCCCTTGGGGTGTGTGTGAAAAATACCACGACTTTTTAAAATTAATAGTAATGTTTTTCCAAAATTGTATGGAAGATAAAAATAGAACATTTTACTTACCCCATAAGTTTTTGGGGTGCAAATAAAAAACAATAACTTCGACACATTGATACAGACATATATTATATACATATTAATGTGAAAGCCCTGGCATATTTCACATATAACTAGCTAATGGAAGTTGGCACTAAAAGGGTTATGCTCATCATCTCAAAAAAACAAAGTTGGATTTGAAGAAATTGTATGCAGCACCTTGCATAGTGGTTACCCACCAAACAATAAAAGAGAATGGAAATACTCACCTCTGCACATAAGTGAAAGTAGCAAAGTAATATGGTGGTCTCAGAGCACGTGATCACAAGGATGACAAAAACCAAGAAGAGGAATCCAAACATGTAGTACATTTGGCTTGACCTAGAATATATAGAACATTAAATGTGAAATTGTTCAGAAAGATCTCAAGTTTTAATGAGAACATAGTAATATACGACAGGGTATTACATGTTTATATACCTTACCAAAGTCCAGGGAAGGACATTTCATATGTTATTAATATACAAAATGGCATGTAATAAGATGAAATTCTAATAATGATAATTATACAACTAACTTGGAAGAAAGGCTGAAGGACAATTACATATGATGACAATATAAGAACAATAAATGTGCAACAACAGGCTGAAAACAAATTGAGTACATTCTTGGTTATAGAGGTCCCTGGGGGATGTATTTTATAACATCAATTTAATGAATGTTCACTGTTAGATGGATTTATCGTTCTTCACCTGGAGCATGGATGTGTCCTTGTAATAATAATGTTGATATAACGTCCACAGTAATTGGCCTCAGTGCTGTGTGTGGGCTATTGTAAAATAAATAAATAAAATATGCATGGCACTCTATGGATCAGAGATATAAACCGTTAGAAACATAGACAATAGAAGAATAAAAGCCTAAGAAACATGGTACTGGAGGAAGATGCTGAAGATGGATGGATGGATGGAGCTAGGAACGAGGAAGTGTACAGAAGAGTGGAAGAAATTCAGTTCAGAAATTCAATTCAGTTTGGAGTAGAGTAAGAAAAAGAACAAGACGGATAGGAGACACACTGAGGCACGAAGAATATAATAGAAGGCAAGTGCTAAAAAGAAGAACTCTCAAGGGGTAAGAGAGCACTAGAGGGCTGCAGATAACCAATCTTCAGATTGAAGTACTAATGAAGATCAAGTCATTGGGCAATTTTTATGCGGATATAATAATTTGTGTTTAATCATTAGGATGGGGAAAAGAAATGATGGTTCTGATTAGATTAGTCAAATGAATAAAATCAAAAATTAAATTTTAAATGACTTTCAATCGTAATTATATCATTAAAATAATTTCTCACCAAAAAGCATACTCTAATCATCATTTTGATGAATGCGGTTATTAGAATCACAGATATTTCCAAAGCAATTGAAAATTTAAAAATTAATATATGATGATACAACATGGTATCATGGATTTAAATACATTTTCTACACTATTTGTCATTATCTTATTTGGCTGGTCATAATACAAGATATGCACCAGGTTTAAAACATGAAAAAAATTAGTATACAAGTGTTTGAAAACAAACTGAAATTATAGTCATAACATTTTTATAATTGATGTACACAGGTTGTATGCATGTTTGCATACCCAGGTATAGCTACATAAAGTTGGTAAATAAGGAAATAGAAGAATGATAGCTAAATGAAAACACAAATGTTTGTAGACAAACTGAAATTCCATGACCATAATATCTTTATATAATAATAAATAAAATAGAGAAGGATGATGGATAAATGAAGATAAAACTGTTTGTAGATTAATTCTAGTCATAAAAGTTTTAACTTTTCCAGTATAACCACCTACATGCTAATGCTTCTGATGCGGAAGATGAGAAATATTCAAAACTAATTAGTAAATAATTTTCACCGAATCAGGCGTGATGTGGTGGAAGAGATTCATACTGAGAATAAAAACAGCACTTTTCCACAGA
>WURS02024941.1:0-11816 GCA_011762765.2 Rhinocypha anisoptera | reverse complement strand
AGTACCTCTACATAATACCCTGCAAGCCTCTTCAAGGGCGTGTGGCAGGGGGTGAGCCACCACCATACATTCACATATACTCTCAATGCACATGATACAAGTCATGCATTATGCACATAAAGAAGAAACTATCATGCAGTAAGGGGGCTGGAGTAGTTCTGGTCAAACCCAAAGGAGTAGCTAAAAGTATATTATTAAATTTTATATTGTATGTCATGGAAATCTGTTTTTCATATACAAGTTTGACTGCAGTTGTCAAAATTAACTTTCTGAAGTGTGGTTTTGTTTTGGCCAACAATAAATGTTCTAAAGCTGGTTTAACCATTATAGTGTACATGAGAATCAGCATGGTTTATTTGTTGATTGAATAAAATAATTATGATAATTTCTTTCTGTTACATGGAAGGTCTTCTCTAATTTCACATATCCTCCTTTTTTGTTTAATGTAGCGTAGCAATATGAGAAAATGAATATTTTATCATTCCATGGCTAATAAAGAGGATATGTATTGAAGTCCTAAGTATGCCCTCTCATTACAAGAATTATGTCAGATTACAGATGCAAGCCCAAATGCAAATTTGAGGAACCTTTGGGTTTTGTACAACCCAGTTTCTTCAAAAGTAATAAGCAAAAGTTTACCCAATTAGTTTACAACATTTGGATTGATTTAATAGGTGAAATCTAAAGTTAACTTATTAAAAATCCCTGAGATGGTGAAATCCACACATCAGGATAATGAGGGGAGCTATTTTCATTCCCTATCACACCTGTGAATTTCTGGTAAGTTGATAGTTACATAGGACAATGAAGGGGTAACCTTTAATGATGCTGTATTGTAACATACTGTGGTAAAACTATTGACCCAGCATACTCATAGTACACTACCTATAAAAGGCAGGTTTATGGTAGACAACATTAATTACTTGCAGTAGGAATAACCAGAGGCTTTTCAGGACTTAAAACTTCTGAACATCCATTTTATCCTAGCATTAACTAAATAATACTCTCCTTAGAATGCTGCAAAATTTCTCCTTCCTTCCATAATGCCTAAAATCCCCATTCCTTTCTTCCATATACCTTGTATTCCTACAAATTCTATCTTCTAGTGCACTCTTCCACATTCCAAAAACTCTTTATATATCTCCCATAAATTTTTCTGGTCTTCTTTGGATTTCTCTAAAGAATGTTCCTTCTATGTAAGGGCTTAATAACTCTTCATGTGCCTTCTTTCCAACCTTTTTATTTTCTCCATCTTTCTCCAGAGTCACAACTCAAGGCCTCCAATCTAAGTCCATCCTCTTTCCTCAATGACCAGTTTCATGAGCTTCATAATGCTACATTCACTATTAAAGCTATATCACCAAATCAGCATTTCATTGTAAAACACTTTTGACTGAGGCTTGAGTCAACAGAGACCCATGTGAAATTAGACCAATGTTTATTTGGAGATTAGGTTTCATAATTAAATCATCTTCTCAAATAGGAAGAGTGCCATAAGGACATGGGCAACATCAACCCTTTAAATAGGATAACCTACTTTCCAAAATGACTCTTCCTTCACACAAAAATTGTCCCAAATCCCAATAGAGAAATTTCGGTGTGCTTCCACCTCTGTTTCACAATCATTCCTATTCTGGCCAAAAATAACTCGTAACAGGTATGAGTAATGATGGGACAGTGGCCAGGGAAACCAAAAACTTAATTGGAGCCATAATCCCTAACATAATGAAAATCAGGCCTTTTATGCATTATTATATTCACCAAATACTGAATGAGATGTTCTGCCAATATTTTTATACCCATGTAGGACATCATTTCCTTCCTAACAGCTGCATTCTCTAATAAGGAAACATCTGGGAATTTTCATAGTACTTCCATGAATAAAGCAATGAGAAGATGGTGATACATTTGTTAAATGTATTCCACAATGCAGTAACATATTAATTTCTCCCATATTCAAGTGAATTCCATGGTCAGGATTTCTCCAATTTTGTACAACCTCATCAAATACCCAACCATCACTTTACCACTGGAGGAGGGATTGTAAGTATTTCCTCACCTCATGTCTGGCATAGATTTTGTGACCCTACTCTAATGTTTTGATTCCTCAGAAAGAAAAATCCAAAGGAATGACTGGTGGGTCCACTATTTTATCACAATGTTAATATCCTCACTAGAAAGTCTCAATTGTTAGGTTTTTAGACAGGACAAGCATGACAGAACCACAAAAAGAACTTCACTAAGGGGGTAACTTCATTTCTCATATTACTAATTGAAAGGTGCATTAGGTATAGAAAGCCTGCACTTGGAGTTACAAGCTACAAGTTCATATAAAGTAGATCTGAAGTAAAGGATTATAATGCAACTAGACCCAAGCGTGTTTCTTCTCCACAAACAAATGACAATAAAGAAAAATTCTCCACAAAAAAATGACAATAATGTCTAACTCCATATTCTGCATAAGCTTTATATTATGTCTGGTGTTTATTTGAGGTTCAAATTACTTTCAAAATCTCTAGAAACCAACTCCTTCAATAATAGATCTACACTTTTTGGCAGTTTACTGAGGTATCACTGAATAAATTATGCAACTCATTTGAAAGATCTCAACTAGGCTATATTCAAATCATAAGAAATGAAATACTCTTAAAGTAATAAATGGACATTCAAAATATGAATTAAAATCTTTGATGGCTTGACAGAAAGTTTCAATGCTCCAAACAAATCAATTGTGGCAATTTCTCCACCTACCCAAACCACATTACGATAATAAATCACATTGTATATAACATTGCTGTCTTCCTATGATTTCTTCTTATGCTATTAATCTTTTTCCCAGCTTCACTTGGAAATAAGGGAACATTTAAATAATAACAATATGATCAATATACTTAATATATTAATACAGGAAAAACAGGTGCACAAATGTCAATTATTTTGTCGATGTTGCTGCAAACAGTGTTTGTGTGAGAACTAATATAATAAAAACCATTACTGGTTAGAATATTTGCTATGTTTTACAATGTATGCTATGTTTTCCAGTATGCTTCAGAACTTGCTTCTTAGGTATTTTTAT
The DNA here is from genome assembly GCA_011762765.2 of Rhinocypha anisoptera. Lineage (NCBI taxonomy): Eukaryota > Metazoa > Arthropoda > Insecta > Odonata > Chlorocyphidae > Rhinocypha > Rhinocypha anisoptera. Next base: position 8,740 of record WURS02024941.1, on the reverse strand, counting down.
ATGTACAATTATTGAAAAATTGTTGAACGTCCTAATTTTTTAATCCACATTATTTTTGGACCATTGAAACAAGATGTTAGAGGCAAGTCAATAAGATCAATTGCCTGATAATGTTAGGAATGAGTATTTTTGCATAATGACCAACATGTCTTATTATATTAAAATGAAGTTTTTAAAATCATAATCTTATGAAACCAAAGACTTTAAAATCTTATTATTGGCAAAAGAATTTTATAAAATGATATTTTCACCTAAAAATATTTGTTTAACAATTATAGAAAAAGAAGCTGGGGGGTAGATAAGGACAAGAACTAGCTAGATTGATGTTATTCATGAGCAAATAAAGGAAAGAGAACATTTGCATCACACCCTTGGAAAAGGAACCACACCACTTAGGTTTAAAATAAGTTATGCAGGAAGAAGCTTAGGAAAGTCTAAATCTGGAAAGCATCCAGGGATTCTTGTGCCAAGAGGAAATGCTTCCAAGCTATTGGGTTTTAAGGACTTTAAAATTATCTACATTGCACTTGCTAATCTTTCCAATTTCAATGAAAATAAAAACAATGCAAGTATTTAGGTCATGGCCAAAAATATAAATAATATATTCTACCATGTTGAAAATATTTCAACAAATTATTTTAAAAACATTTTTATAAAGTGGAACATCCAACAACTATCTTATTTAAAATATCAAAAATGTTCCCTTTACTATGGTTTGTGTACAATATTAAATGATTAGGTAGGTATTTAAATTAATCTAAGAGTTTTTGATTAAAAAATCACTCTGAATACAATTTCAAATTTAGAAATTGTTTGGATCTATATTTACAACTGTCTTTAAAAGAGATTTTTAAAAGGAACAATAAAAGTAAGCATATATCTTTAATTTTAGCTTGCATATGACCTGGAAAAATACTCTGCAGACTAGTAAAACTGGTTTGTGGTTTATGTTTTCTTATGCCTACATCTATAAATGAAAGAAATAAAAGTAGTATTCTAGAAATGAGCTGAGTAATGGATTATAAATTATTGAATAATAAAATTTCACCTCCTTTGGTCTTATGGCTATATCCCATTGGTGACATGCAGTTGTCATTCAGTGAAAATATCAGGTGTTGAAGTCATATTTTGACAGTAAAACATACATATAAATACACCTGATCATACTCTTGACAATGGTGAGGGAAATTTTTTTCCTTGCTGGAATATCTGTGAATAAATTTCAATCGAACTAAAAATTGAAAAGATGACATTGTACCCAGCATGTATAATTACATAGATTTTCAGATGGAAACTATTCTTATATTAAATTAATTAAATTTGGTCGAGAATAAAAGCATAAAATGTAATTATTCAGCATGTGCAAATCAAGTTTATATATATTGATCTATATTTTTAGGCAGCTGATGATATCATATACTAAGTGAAGACATATGAATATAGAGACTGTGATGTGGTTAGTTTGGTATTCAGTTGTAATTAAAATTTTCATATTAAAAATGCAATACAGTGGGAGTGATTCCCTAAATGATACCATTATGAGGTTATATAATGCTCAGGTACAAGGATTAGAAGATAATTTTATCTGATTCAGATCAAACTTGGGATACTCAAAACAAATGCAAGGACATTTTTTTCAAAAATGTCCTTACATTTGTGGCATATATTATAAATGCATCTAAATATATTACATGATCCACTTTAAACACTCGTTCTTCTTCTTGAAAGGGGCTAAGACCACCACCAATATACTCTACAATATTTGTTTATTCTAATAAATACTCTGACCTAGCCATTTTTTATTTACCTTAAACTAAAACTGAAATTATTTATTCTTTACATATCTTAACCAGCTGCAATTGATTTGTTAACCCCTATTAGCTAACTTCATATGCCCACCAGGAGCACTCATGATGGTACTGACAAGGTGAATAAGGATGAATAAATAATACTAAAATAGGATTACCATGGAGACAGTCAAAATAACTTTCTACAAATATAACAAAGTAACAAACGAACACGGTGCAGACTGGATAGACATGAAGAGACATTCTAATCCACGCCGCGGAAATCTACGCACAAACAACAAAGTACCAATTAAGAAAATAAGTAAAAAGAATGTGGTTTTAAATAATTTGTATATTTCCATTAAGCAAACCATACAGTTAACGATTGGTTTTGACAATTATCATTTGGTGGCAATATCCTGGGTTTGACATGCTTACATACTATTTTTGGTTTTGAAGAGGGGGTGGGTTTTTTTTTGTTTGAGAGGTGTAAGAATTTCCACAGACTTGTTACTTCATCTGTAGCTTTTCTCACCTTCATGTGAGGTGCTGAATATGAATATCCTCCTGCACTTCACTCTGTCCCTTACTACATCCCTTGGCCCATTCTCTAACATGTCTTCCCTTAAACACATGGTCTAGCCACCTTTTTCCCTTATGGAATTCCATATCCATTACTCACTTTCTTGAATAATTCTCCACCTTTGTTGTTGTTATTTGATCATTCTCATGCCATTCTAATTTGGAAATCCACTCATCCATCTTAGCATTCTCATTTTGACGAAGAAGACTTAATGCTAACAAAGGTCATTCCACTGTCATTTTGGAGGAGCCTGCATACACAATTAAATGTTAAGGTTTTATCTTCACCAATGACAGTATACTCTCAATAAGATAAAAAATAATATTAAAGATATTGAGATATGATAGTGAAAACCAGATTGGAAAGGATTTTAGCAGTCCCTAACCTTAGAGATCATCCAAGGGTCCTGTTTGAGACAGATTAATGGAGAATGGTAGAGTTAGGACCTAGAGGGGTGTTAAGAGGTTGAAAGGTGGCTGTTTGATTTTTAGAACAGCTGCTGCAAGCAAATCTTTGGATTGTTAGCCTGTGATGATGAAGACAATATTTGTAAAATATGCTATGACCCCACTCTACCCCATCACCCAGTGTCAAGAAAACCATCACAAAGTCCCACATCTTGGTAAGAAGAGAAAGGTATGTACTCGTATGTATTGATTAACACTATGAGGATGGGAGTTCAGCTCTACCTAGAAGGATGACTAGGAGTCACTTGACTCCAATCACTTATTACCATAAGAAACACCACTGTATCTCTGCAATGGACATTAGTACTTAGTAATTTTAATTACATACCTATGCCACATAACAATTGGTAGCATATTATAACTCCTAAATATATATAATTAGCAAATCTTTAGATAATACCATCATTTTTGTTCAATTATAAGGCCACAATTTTCTTGGAATTTCAAACCATTAACTTACATAAGCATAAAAACAATAAAATAATGTAATAATAATATATATGTATAATAATGTATATTGATGAATATTATGTAAAACTACAGAAAATATTTAGGACATTGCTTTTTTTAGCACTTTCCACAAATTATTTTTTGCATTGAGTCATTTTTCCCCCTTGACATTGTCAACCTCATAACAACACATTTACACAATCGTCTAGTTTCTTCGACACACACTGCATAATTGGACTCCGGCAGTTCAGTGGCTAACTGTTCATCAACTGTAACACTTTCACTTCAATTTTAGCAGGGCTGGAAATTGGTAATAAATATGTTCCAAGATTCAGAGCCCAATGAAAATTTACCTGCCTCCATCTTTTGACAACATGTCGTCCATGAATAAAATCGCAAATGTTTCACTAAATTCAAGTATAAGGCCCTTTGCCATTGTGCTTTAGAATATTTTTGAGCACCAGGTTTTATACCAACAGCTTTTTATAGGAAAATTTTTCTGACTCAGAGACCCCTCTGTTACAATAATAATAATATTTATTCAGTTGTTGCATGTATCTTTGCAAGGCTTTGACAAACACCTTAGAATTGACCATGAACACACTGTGGTCAATGTACAATTCCTGCATAACCACGCTTATATCCCTTCCACATTCCTTCTCCTTTCAGTCACACACCTCTCAAACTAATTAATCTCCTCCCAGACCACCGTACTCCTCCACACTCAACAAAGAGAGCTTGCCAAATTTAGCCTATTGACATCAGATGATGACAGTTGTCAAACTGGTCATGAATTGTACTATTTTTATTGTGGGAATGCTCCATCTCCCCTTATTATGAGTTTCCTGTATCTCCCCATAACTGCTTGCAAAACTTCTTAAACACATCTTTTATTCTAATGAAATATTTAGTTATTGAGTAATATTAGTCTCCCCTACAATATCTATGAAGTCAGTTTAGTCAAACTTACTATGTATTGCAGAGGAGAGGGATAAAAAGAAGGCCTACAAGTGTAGGATATACCAGAAATATTACAGAATCAAGTTATGGAAGGTATTAGGTCAAGATGGAGGGTAGGACAGAGACTGTTAGAAGTTAGGGTAATATGTCAAGTCAGTATTCATTTTCCATTTTCATGCAAATTGAATTCAAAAAGTCTTGTGAACAACCACTGACTTCAGCCAGTTACTACTTAGGAGCAACTGGTGAAGGTGTGTTGATAAGCTCAGTTTCTCTCATGACATTGATCTACCTTGAAAAGGTCATCGACTCAACTGGATAGATAAAAAGCTATTATTCTTTGTGCTTTCACCACGTTGTTCATTTCAAAATTGATTGGGGTCCATAGTGTAAGAAGTCCCTGCAGCTAAGAGGGCTACTTTTCACAGGTACATAATTTATTGAAATCAGTGTAACACTGAGATCAATTATTAAGAACTTTGATTATTCTATAAATTTTGTTATGCATACCCAAGATTTAGTTATTCAATTCACTGTTACTACTTATGTTTATAGGAGCTATAACATGCTGGGAGTGATAGTTGATGGAAACTGGACGGGGAAAATGTTTCTAGTATCAGCCTAAAGAATTCTCATATTTCACCACAATCATAATATTACTGCCAATATCAATATGTATTTCTGATTGCCGTCCTTCAAAGTTTGGCCACGCAGCATGATTCCTTAATACACCTGTGTTACTTGATGAATACACAAGTGTTTATTCATATACCTTTGGAATTAAAAAATAAAGTATCTTTTGTGAAAATACCTTAACTAAGTGCTATAAAAATGGTAATGGTACAATACATTCAGAAAATACAAATAATATTTCAATAAGAAATTGATGTGAATAATAAAACACGACACTAGTGTGGAAACTTCGTCTTTATATTACAAAACGTCGCGGTCAATCAGAAATTACAAATCTTAATCTTTGCCCACGCGAATTGACTCCCACTATACCTAAATTCCTTGTTTCGTTAAAATAGCGTCGCAATAAAATATTTTACAGAAGTTTCGCAATCCCGTATTAGTATAATACTCGGAAATATAAATTGTTATAGCTTATACGAATCCAATTCATGACCACGCTTTACTTTTAACGCTTATAATATTTTGGAACGAAAAAATGAATAGTTAATCGCTTTCTTGGATTGAATACATTGCCAATTTACCTCTAGTTGAAATTATCGGTTCAAACTCTTCATGTCTGTATGTTTCTATAATCGCAACATTGCGATGGTGACTGTATTTATTGATAACTCAATTTACGTGTAAAACATTATATAAAAGCACACCCAGACTGACCCAGACGAAGTAACGTTCATATTACACCCTAGCGATCAGGGTGATACTGACTCTCGATAATTAACATTTATTTCCACAGAATTTGACCATCGATTATGAAATTCTATTGGATGCACTCCGGCTAATCAATGCCAAACGACCCAGACCCACTGAACTCAAGGTCTGTAAAGAACCTTGCACAGAACTGACCTTCAATTGCTAGAAGTTACTCAATATCTTGAATATCAGTTCAAGTAAGTTGCTTCACCCATTTGAAATGACAAGAGGCCACGAATTGAATAATAGTTTAAACTTATGGGAATACCTTATTTTCTTACTCTCAATTTCATTTCAAATACTACATGAGGACTGCGCAGAAATAAAGGCGCTGCTGAATCAACGCACCAAATAGAAGAAAAAATGTACTGTGTAAATAGTTTACGATTACGGATGCGTTTTACGCCAAAGTGAGTCATGAATAAAGACTATTGTTATAAATATGATGAATACTACAGGGTTACATTAGTACTAATGGTAGATTTAATAATAAAATCTGTTAATAAATGTAATAAGTATTCGAGACCTCCATACTTACATTAATTTAGAGGGTATCAACTCCGATACACTGACAGAAAACTCAAAAGAACCAAACAACTCTACATCTACTGTGACAACTTCATGTATCAACACTGGAACGAACTACACGTTCCATTCCAGCAAGGACACAGACCTAATTGTGGCCGTAGTTATGCAATGCAAGGACATTAAACGCCATCTTGCTCTACTATATTCTCATAACAAAGAAATGAGACGTACTTAGTCATTTCCGCAAAAATAGACGGTAAATATTATCATCAATTTAAAATAATTTAATTTCGCGACAAATAGGGTAGACTCGACTTCACTGGGTTGCATCCTGTATTGACAGTGCCATCGTCAACTATAATTGAATAACAAGAAACATACTGGGGGGCGATTGTGAACCTTGCGAAACAATCAGATGAATTAGAGAGAAAAGATTTTAGTCCTTATAATAATAACAATTTATCACAGTTTACGTCATACCATTCATTAACTACATATTGCTTGACATAAGTACTATAATTCGAACTATGTAACAAAAGAAATTAGGCGGGCGTACCCGGCACCGGTGTAAAGGATACGCGACGCATTGAGAACCAAGTTTATAAAGACTTCGGGGGGATTTCAAATTCATGCTGTTTTAATCGTGGGAGTAGTAAGGACATAATTTGATACAGCTGGAGTTCATAATCTTGATACATGGAAGGTAGTATACGTAAATTCTGAAAGTGTTACCATGCTTTAAAAGTTATTCTTTTAAATATTTTACTAAGTTGCAGCACAAGGAGAGGTGTCTACCTTGTTGTGTTTCTTGGGTTTATAGAGTCCCAATATTCAATACGGAGTAAACTCGTACTTGTAGGACACATTTGTTCATTTTTTATATGTACGGAGTATATAGTATTAGCTCTTTACAATAAAGATACACTTAAGTATTAAATATTCTACTGCAAATATATGTTAAAGACCGTCATAGTATTATGATGGTGTTATCAACTAAGTGGTCGTTTTTAAACTTTTTTCATTTTTTGTCGCGCTCTTTGTATCGTTATGCATTGTGTGGGAAATTGATTCGTTATCATGTTACAATGCAAAACACAGTAAATACTACCTTATAGTTTCGGTAAATTGTCTTCTTACCACATGTCCAACAACTCCGTACTGCATTGCCCAGACCAATGCGTTTCAGTAGCCGGTAATGGATAATCGAGTTCTCTACTAAGATTTCCTAAGCTTTATCCAACATACTTTCCTGTGCTTTATTTGTAAAAAAAAACAATCCTCACCTCTTCCCGATCAACTCCAGTCTCCACAGTCACAACACTCGCACTAGAATTGACATACATAGCCTCCAATACTCCTACACTACATGTCTGAAAGGTCCCTACAACTCCATAGCCACGACATATAATAAAATTCCTGTTTCTATACGGTCTATCTCCTCACCAGAAATTTTCAAGACCAAGCAAAAAAAAATCTACTTTTGAAGAAATGCTATTACACCTTAAGTGAATTTTTATTAGATGATTTAACTAATGTTTGAAACTGTTTGTATTAAACTGTACCCATTGTATTTAACTGTAAATATGTACTTATGTGGATATTTTTAATGTACCTCATTTGACAAGACTCCTGGATAATTATGTCTCACTGATGTCAATAAAGATTATTATTAACATTAATTTTAATGCCTGTGGTAACATTTTCAGCCCTGAAAAAACTTTGCTATGTAGTAGTTGCTATGGTCCAATGGTTCCAATTGTTATTTCCCCCGTGAGCTATATATTTAGTGTAATTTGATATTTAACAATGATACAGAAATTTGTTTTGAAGTAGTGTTTAACCAAAAAATTTTGACAATTTTAATATTTATTATCATTACTACCGCTAAACCCATAAGCCTACTTTTATTTCTCGTAAAATGAATGCACTTAATGGAAAAATATTTTTATAAAATAATATTTATTGCAGTAATGGACATAAACTGATGCAGTAATTACCATATTAATATCATTATGTCACCCTCTACTTCCCACTCACTTTCTAAATCTAAGTTCAAGAGTCTATTCTTCTTATCATAGAGTTCCTTCACATACTCCTTCCATCTTTTCCAAATATCTTCCTGTTCTATCAGTATCTTGCCTGACTTATCTTTTATAGTAGGGACCTTGTTTCCTGTTCTATTTCCCATATAATAAGCCCATTTCTCCCTGCTTCTCTAACTTCTCCATGCACTCGCACTGTTATTTCCACCATGCCTTATTCATCTCTCTCCTGAATTTATTATTTGCCTCATGGTATTTACGTCTCCTGTCCTCCGTATTAGTGTTCTTCCACTTTCTACGCTCTGCCATCATCCTAATCATCTCCTCCATAACCCATGGCTTTTTAATTATTTTCTGGTTGACTCTTCCTATTACTATATTGGAGTAAGAGAAACACTTGGTAATTCCACACAAATTTAATTTTAAAAACACGACCCGAGTTTCGACAGGGCTGTCATCATCAGGTGAATTTTACAGAAGAGCATTCCTTTAAATACTCATCCAATTGGGGGGCGGGGTTTCTGGAAGTGGGAAGGG
>WURS02024931.1:0-11817 GCA_011762765.2 Rhinocypha anisoptera | reverse complement strand
TCCATCCAGGTGTCGTCGTCCCATTTGGTGTCGCGTGGAGTGCTGTTGCTACTTCCGATGACCGAACACGTCGCACTATGTGACAACAGTCCACAAACCACAGACTTCGTAAGAAAAAAACCTGATATTCCTACGAAATTTTGGGTACATAGGTTTTTCGCGATTTCTTATCTGCAATTGGCTTTGCAAAATAATCATTTCGCGAAATAATCGGAAATTATTGGGAAACATTTTGCAAAAAAAAGGATAAAACTAATTTTTTGATTAGTGTTAAATTTATTATTAAAATTGCTTCTGGATAGATTTGGTTATTTTTCGATGTAATTCGACACCTATGATCATAAAGAACACAATAAACCACGTTTAAGCGCACGAATTTACCGGAACACTTAAGTTTTTTTTAATGTTTTCAATGATTTGTTAAAATAAATTTTGTAACTTTTACTTCGCATGTTTTTTTTGTGAATCGAAAATAACTAAATGTATATTTCGCATACACACCCACGCTATACTATACATGAATTAGTACCTACGTTCATTCGATGAAACCAGTTTACAATTTTAAAAAAATTGTTCCAATGCATTTGCTTTTACACAAGTTTGAAAGGTGTGTCATACTTTCTTGCTTTCGCCCGATGCAATTCTATCAGAATGGCGCTCACTTTGAGAATGAATTGTAGGTGCATGTTTACATTCCTTGCTGACAGATCGATCCGCATAAATGAAATGGTAGGCAAGGGAAAACTCAAAAAAATCCTATTCAGTAATTTTATTTTCAATTCGGAAGTCCGTGATTTTGGGATTTTGACGTACTTATTGTGGGGCGCAAATGTCATTTTTTCCTCATAAGGTTGGAGATGAAAATAATTATGATCACAAGCACGATGAGGATAGTTAGGATAGAAAACCACTAACCACAGTATTCAACCCGAAGTTTGGTGTGTTAAGTGAGGGTAGAGCTCACCTACGAGTACTAAGCCCAAAGCGTGTGGAAATTCACACATCAAGGTAGAGGGGCCAGTTTCTTTCCCTGTGATTTCCCATGAAATTTGTGGTACCCGAAAATTCACTCAGCTTGGATTTTAGCTGGAGGTGTCCGGAGTCGTCACCGGGTCTCAAAACCTGGGTCCCCCGGTCAGTACCCACTGGGCTACCACGACCTCTTAGGGTAGGTTAGGATAGGTAATGTACATATTTCGTAGTTAATCTTGCATGGGTTTTTAATGTACGTATAGTGACCAAATTTTCCCCACATGAATTGAATATTATTTTATCACTGAATGTTTGCATGTGAGTGGTCTCTTTCGTGGTGAATAATTTCTAATATTTGCATGAGGGAATGCATACCTGGTGACGGTTCACCCCCTGGAAGCCCTTACGGCGCCCCGTAAAACCCCGAAATCCGCCGCGAAGGCTGCAGGGCAGATAAGGACTTAGACGTTTCCCCTCATAAAGGCTGGTAATTAGTACGTAATTAATACATACGCTTGAGTTGTATATATTGTATCTTTATAAAGCCCTATGGATTTTTAGTTAATGGAAACTAGAATGTTAATCATATTTTATTTGAACACTGGTATACTCATATATTCCGACATGCTCATATATTTCTCTAAGTATTTATTAAAATGTACTCTTGGTCATTTTGTATAAGCATTCTATAATAATAAAAATTCCACCTGGCGACTTTTTTTCTCACTTCGATCTGAAGACGCCAGGTGTAATCCTGGCGAAATGTTGTCACAAAAAATATTATTCGCGGTGAATACCCGGAAGAATGCAACCTTCGCACTGTTTTAATAATAAAAATAATTTAATCCGACCAAGCTATAAAAAATTGCTCTGTTCATTATTTAATTCATTCATTTATAGTATATTTGTTGCAATGTGGTCTGCTTTAATGTGTGACGATCAAAAAATTCAGTTATATACGATAGTTTAGAGTAGGTTACAAAACTTTCTAATACCCCACGTCGATAAATGTCAACCAATTTTTAAATCCCAAGCGCTTTTATTTGAGGAAAGAACCCATATAAATGCCCAGTTTCGCCTTGAATTGGGTGTGTCTCCATACGGAAAACCCAGGTACGAATGTGTGTATCTTTCCTCGGCTAATGTCAAGGGTTAAAGTTCAAGAATGAAGGGGATACTCGTTCTATTACTCGTGGGCGCGGGTCTCAACATCAAATCCATGGGCAGCAAACCGAATTTCAGAACGGATCTAACTTCGTGCGAAGCAGATTCTCACAGTGAAGGTTCACCGAAGTTTCGTACATAAATAGGAACATTTCACAATGTGAATGATCGAAAATTGTGAAGGAAACGTAGAACCAATGTTATAACCGCCAAAGGTCTACTGGTTATGGATGGGTCATAACGCTAAAACACACTGCCGTGATATTCTAATGAATAATACACTGACGATTCACCCATCAAGGCAATTGCAGTGGTATTATTGCATTGTCCAATTCCCATACCTCCTTCCTTAATTCCCCCAGATTTGCCTACTCTTTTCATCTCTCTAGCTAACTTAGTTAATGTTAAAACTTGAAAATATATGCATTTACAAAAGGGGAATAAATAAATGTAAGGTTTTGCTGCTTATGTAAGGTTATGTTCTACAAGTAGCAACTGATTTCGAAGCGCTGTTTCTTTGTCTTCGGAATAAGAAGTGTAGTAGCAGCAAGTAATGTAATAACTGCACACTTGAGTAACACGTGAACAAACAATTAAACGAATGCGCTAAATTAGATGAATATTTGTCATCAAAATTACAGAAATCAAACATTTTAAAAATTAATCAAAATTTCCATGAGTCTGCTCCTTCGGAAAATTTGAGAGTACGGTCTCAATATTGATATGCTGTCACTGATTTTTGTGGCTGGTGTTTTCTTTAAAAATGATATAACCTTGGATGGCCGCCGGCCATCCAGTTGTTGCGAATAGTTGTCGAATCTGTTACAAATGAAGGCTAATTCTTAACCAATAGGTCAATAAGTAAATAAAAACCTAGTTTTCCACTGTAAAAATACACATAAGTCGACCTAAGATTTGACGTGCTACGTACTAATCAGGCCTGATTAGGTAGATATTAGAAGCGTTTTTATATTGGATTTTTTTTGTTTTTACTTTATTGAAATTATACCATTCCACCAAATCACAGCTGAATATTCAACTTTAACCTACCAGATGGTCAAGAATTAACTTGCTAAGGAGAAAGAGGAATGATATCTTGCAAGCTACAAATGAAGTTTTTAAGTGCTATAAATGGCTCCATAAGCAAGCAGTAGTTTAACTACGTCTCTGGTGTTGATAATTTTTTATAACTTATCCTTCTGCCAGATATACCTTTTCATCACTAATAATACCGATGTGTCTATAGCTGGCCTCTTAATACATGGCTCAAAGAATATTGGGAAACCAGAGTTTGGAATGTCCATCTATCAGCAGGTTTGCCCTCACCCAGGCACGCTTTAACACTGGAAAAATTGGGGTTTTTTAAGACTTCATTTATAAAACCTTAATCGAAATTGAGAGAAAGTGAGTCGCGAAAGGCCTAAGAAAATAAATAACAAGTCAGCAATCTTAAACGTTGTTCCCGTCAAGCACGCACCAAGTGCAAAAAATGTGGAAATAATTCTCCTCGCATTACTTTCACGTTACGTAGAGCTCATATAACATAGAGATCCATTGCAAGTTGTCATGACAAGGGAGAAAAATGACTGTGTAAAGACAGAAGACTATTATAACAAAATGACTGTTACGCAAAGGAATCATTCTGATTGGAATAATGCACCCGGAGACTAAATCCTCAATTATTGGGTATCAACACGTTTTGAAAATTTTATCAGGTACTCTATAATGAGGCAAATCTTTGAAATTTCGAAGATTTTTCGATAATTGATCCTGGAAGCAACAAGCTGCGGTGAAAATGTGTTTTCATTTCAATTGATGACAAATGAAGGTTTTCCTTGAACTCCGAATGCTGTTTCCCAACTCACCTGAAGAGAGATAATGTGTGCTAAAGGAATGAACATCATTTGTGAAAAATTTTTGGTATAAAATTGGACCAAATTGGTTGATATCCTCATAAACATCTTTGGAGCATTACTCGATAGGTAAAAAAGGCCACTCATCATAAATAAAACGTAATGGCTTTCAAACAAATAACATCGTTTCTAACATACGAGGGAGGTGGATATCCAAGTCATTTATTGATCCTGTCATTTCTTTCACAACAGCTTACCTCAGAATAATTCCCTCAACAATGAAATTTTTCCAAAAAGAAAAGCCATCCATTAAAATAAACACAGAATCTGATCAACGATTTTATGTTAGTGATGACCCCATTACAGTACGATTTCTTTGAACTTTCTTTGCTCGAGTAGGGTATATTTAGTTGTTAGATTCAAAATTTTACGTACCTAGCATCCCTTTTATTACTTTGGTAACCGTACATTCGCCTCTATTTTCCTGGAATATATACTTTATATTAGATTACAAGGCCTTGCCCATCAAATTCGTGAACATGAATTGAGGATTTTTTTTCTTAATAGTCATGAGTTGCTGCAAAGTTTTATCCCTTCAGTAGAAAAATGAAAGTTGTCAGCACCCACTTGAATGGTTATTCCTCCAAGGAAAAATCGACCTGTTACAAAGGGAGCAGTCTCTGAAATATCAAGAGAACGAACTATATCCAGGATGAAAGTATTCTGATCACAGGGGAACCAAGCAGACTTCGTGTTACACAACCCGGGTCGCGAAGAGGTGGAGAATCCAAGCATAACGTTTTATTAAATGAGTTCTATTCCATGCTCTCTTTGCATGAGAATGCTCTGTGGAGGCTCACCCCCTACCAAGCGCCCTTTCAGCGACTTGCAGGGTAATACGTAGAAGTAGAAATTAGGTAATTTTTTTCAAGAATATGTGATATGATATGTAAGAGGATGTTACCCCGTCGGCCTTGATGGCGGCGGGGTGACGTTCTCGTCTGCCAACCCGGAGGTCGCGGGTTCGAATCCCGAATAGGTGGATTTTTCAATCTCCACCTAGGACATGGATGTGTGTGTTTCGTCTTTGTTATTAAAAATGTTATATAGCCCACTGTAATTAGCCTATTAACTCTGTTTGGGGGCGATTAAAAAATAAATAAATAAATAATGCCAATTATGGGATCGTATGCTCCATTTCCTTCATATATAATCATTCAAATATGAATAAATGCTAATGAAAGTATGTGACGACATGAGTGCCCACGAGTTGAAAGTTAGTGGGTGCAGTCGCCTTCGCTTGGGTAATTCTTCCTTAGTGGAAGAGTTACAAAATCGAAGGTGTTCCTCATCCGTTTCGACCTGTCCTTCAACGCGTCCTCTGTTGGGAAGGGCAAAGTGTCTCCTCGGCATCGACAAACAAAATTTAACCAGATTATGCCCAAACAGAATGAACAGCTATGTGTATCGACCTTATGGTTAACAATACGGAAATAAGTAATCCCTGCTATCCTGTGTCTCGCCGATTGTCTCTTTTCTTGATAGTTCCTGACTCTAGTGTTCTCCATTAACGGTCACTCTGCATCTACATTTACGAAATGACCTACAAGGCACCGAAAGGGCGTATGAGGGCGGTAAATCAACAGCAGGCATGCATTCCCACCTGCAGACATTCAAAACTATTCATCAAGCAATACTACTCCGGTAACAGAAGAATATAAAAATCATGCGGGGGAAAAATTATTGGAAAACCAAGTTGCTTCAAATGTACCTACACAGTAGCCTGTATTTAAACCTAGGGTCAGCCAGTGGCTCCCTATAGAATACCTGATTCTATTGGTACATTTAGTTCATCCAATAACCTCGTGACACTGCCACCTTGATCGTAACAACTTTTCACAAGCATTGCTACTTTACGTTGCATTTGATTTGATTCTAAAACTAGGCCGCCCTCAAAAGGGTCTCATACAATTTAAACACCATACACTTATGGGGTTTAACTGATGAAAAATGATAACATTTTTTGACCTTCCCATTACATTTCCCGAGTTCATGAATCCTAAATTTTCATTGTCTATTCCGAAATTTTTCCAAACACGCTCCTCCCAGTACAGATCTTGTAACTTATTAACATCAAGTCATTGTAACCTTTTACAGTTATGAAACAAGTTATTGTAAACATCTAAATATTTAACATAATCTACGTTTGTTAGTAGCAAGAAAACGAAAGTAACGAGATTTTCGAGAAGTAAGAAAACTAAGCTAAATATCATGCTAGAAGGGAATATATTGGAACAGTTAGAAAAGTTCACTTATTTGGGAAGCATCATAGAGGAAAATGGACGTAATGGCATGGATATCAGACGAATAATTGCATGAGAGCAAAAGAGGCCTTTGCGAAAAGGAAAGAGTTCATGAGAGGGATCCTAAATAAAGATTTGAAGAAAAGATTAGTGAAAACTCTAATATGGAGCGTGGCATCATATGAATCCGAAACCTGGTCCATGAGGAAGGATGATGTGCATAGGTTAGAGGCTTTAGAGATGTGGGTTTGGAGGCGGATGGAGAAGGTGAAGTGGACAGAGAGGAAAACGAACGAAGAAGTTTTGAGAATGGTAGGGGAGGAGAGGAGTTTGCTGCGAGAGATCCAAAAAAGACAGGATAGGTGGATGGAAGGGGTATTCATAGGCAATGGGTTGTTAATGGTTGTAATAGAGGGCAGAATTTATGTTGGGTAAGCGGGGTAGGGGTAGGAAGAAAATAAGGATTTTGGACAGGATGATAGGAGGTATGAATTATGCAGATTTGAAGAGAGGTTAAAGTTAGATGTTATGCGGCCAACCTAATCTAATGCTCATCAAAAACCTACCTTAACCGGTAGAATACCCTTCATCATCGATCATTAAATCTACGTCTACGAAATACCCTGCAAGCCGCCCCAAAGGGTGTGTGGCAGGGGGTGAGTGAACCATCACCAGGCATGAATTTTTACATGTATATATTTGATGGAATACACATGGAGTGTAACTTCTTGCATACAGGAATTTCAATGACAAATGAAAATACATGTCATGCGAGAACGAAATCATTTAACATTTATTATTTTTAAACATGTATGATAATATTCATATATACACTAGCTAGCCTAACTATCATATCCGAGCTGGTTGTCATATTTATTTTGCCCTCTAATTGTGCATGGAAAAATCCTTTGTCAAAGAACAACAGTAGTATGTAAAATTTCATCCACATCAATGAAATATATGTACATGTTTTGTGCTTATTTTTTATGCATGTTAATTATATGTAATGTAATCCCGCCAGATATGAATAATATTTTACCATGACTGTTTTTCATGCAAGGTGTTTCCTAGCGGCGGATTGCAATGTAAAATGTAGAATTAGAATAAGTTTTTGCGAAAAAGTCATGTTTCCCATCTACGATATTAGATAAAGTGGTCCATGACTGTCTCACCGTTATTAATCTGACTGTTAAAAAATTGGGCGAACATGAATGGCGATATTCCAGGGATTGAACACATTATAGAAAAGAGAAAGTTCTCTATTGCAGGACACTTAATAAAAAAAATATCCCAATCCATCATTTCTCCATCTAACTGTTCACGGGTGAAAAGATACGACTTTTTAAATGATTATGCACAAACTTGCATAGGCCTTATAGAAACCAAGTTCGTGGTCATTACAAAACTACGAAGAATTATGGGCATACACAAAGTTTCGATCGCTGGTCATCTTTCATTTCTTAACTCCATTTCACCGTTTTGTTCCTTCAAGAAGGGTCCGTCTTTATTCATCTCTCCTGAGTAAAGTTGTTTGTGACTCTTAAAAAAATCGCTTGGAAAATTTACATGTTTGTTGGGCTGAGAAATTGCAACTGTGAAAGAGGAAGTGAGAAACTGGGAATAACAGACCTACAATAAGGTACCAAAGTCACCATTTTGCGTTTCACTGAGAATTATTAACGTCTCATGGTTTCTCCGCTAAATCGGAGACCAGAAGAGCTGCTCAGGACTTGATAATTGGGGAAAAGAAGTTTGAAGGAGTATTATCCCACTTCAAATACTTGGGAGCAATGGCATCAAACGACAATGATATAAGCAAAGAAGTAAAAGATAAAATACACGGGGGCAATCGTGCATTTTATGCAATTAGACAGCGATTTAGAAACCAAATTATTTCGAGAAGCACAAACCAAAAAACTTTACAAGACCCTTGTAAGAACCGTTGTAATTTATGGATCATAGACATGGACCATGAAAACCTCAAATGAAACTGCCCTAAGACTATTTGAGAGAAAAATATTGAGGAGTGTATATGGACCTATAAAAAAAAATAATGGTTGGGGATAAGATTTAAGTCAGAGCTCGATCACCTAATTGGAGGGCAGGAGGGCATATTGTCCGACTCATAAAATCCCGGAGAATAGAGTGGATGGGACATGTGGGGAGAATGGCAGAAAATAGGATGCCGAGAAGAATGCTATGGGAAAAGATGTATACCAAGAAAAGGAAAGGAATACCTATGAAAAGGTGGATCGAGGATGTCACCAAAAACCTGCAGTCAATGCAGGTCGAAGATAAAGAATAAGAAAGATTGGCGGTGGAAGATAAAGAATAAGAAAGATTGGAGGCAAATTGTGGAGGAGGCCAAGGCCCACCAAGGACTGTAGCACCTCCAAAAGAAGGATAGTTTCTCCGCACAGTTCCACCTTTAGTGATTAGAACTATTCCTGAATGCATGTGAATATCTGGAGAAAAGCACTATACCCTAGAGAAGTTAGTTGTATTCAACATTTAAAGGTTTTTTCTTTGGCGTATATTTGTAAATAACTTTAGGTTGAGTCGCATTGGCAAAAATACCTGAATAAATCCAATAGTGGAAATGGTTTTTTACAATTCCCAAATTCGGTAAAAAATGCGACGAGAAATGGTAGAGGTGACTGAATATGAAATAATCTTTAAATGCGTCGCGAGGAGATTTGTCATGCTATCATTATACATTTGTAAAGTCTTGTCTCAGCCTTCAGTATCCCATTACGGCTTAATCACCTCCATGCCGTAAAAAAATGGTAGGAAGTCGAATACAGGAAAATTGATTCGAGGGATTATGATGACGCGAAAAATGATTATCACAACATCGACATAGTGATAATAATGATCCCCAGTTTATGTGGATAATTTTGGGAGTATGCCAGCAGCCAATATGATATGAATTGCACCCCTCAAGGGAAGGGAGACTTCACCGTAGGACTCTTTAAACTAAAGATTGAGAGAAACCCAGTATACTACCTTGAAACCTTGAAACTACTACCTTTACTAATGGAATAAGGGGCCACACCTTGATCAGAGTTCTAGTTTGCACCTTTAGTATGTCGTATATGCAGTTAATGATGCGGCATTTATGAATGGCCCATTTCAAATCTCCAAGAGAAGAAAATTTAGTTCACTAGACATATAAACGTTAATAACGTTGTAATAAAAAAACCTGAATCCAAACTTAATATTAACCTCGGGTTATCAGTGGGTTAGTCATCGTAAGACAGCAAGGTGAACGAAATACGATTTTATACTTTTATTTTAAGTAATGGGGAATTTATTGCTGGTCGGCTGGCGGTTGGAGGACTGGTGATCCGCCAGTTAGAAATGCTTCATGGTTCGATGAAAACTAAAAATAACCTTAGAGCTTCCCACATATACCCACGATGTACATGAATCATTTTTAAGGTTCTTGAAATAGTCTCTCTGTTTGCCAAACGTGTTACAGTTAAATTGCCTAATTGTAAGCGTAAAATGATAAAGAACAGCCCAAACCAGGGGCATTCCAGCTATTAAAGATCTTTTCCAAGCGAACTCTTTTCAATGTTTTTCCGGCGAGTGTGTAAATATTATTCGTCGTATTACAGATGCAAGAAAGCGTGAGTAAACTGCTCAGACGTTGATGTTTTGCAAACCCCAATCCGGCCTTTACTTAAAGTACTGAGGGATACGAGGTTCATTCCACACCTTCGGGAAGTCTGCATTGCGTCAATGCTTTGCTGGTAACTACTGTCAAGGACCCATATTCAATCCAGCCAGGAAAATGTTTATGTATGCCGCGAGAAAAGTAAACCTTTTCGTGAACTTATCCATCTTCCCAAGCCGTAATGACATAAATACCCAAGTATGAAATATAGGTGAATGGTTCTTCTCCACTCCCGAATTCTAAAAGGAGATTTAAGTATTTTGACTCGAAGCTCGGTGCCAAAATTATTCGGGCATTAAAAAAATATCCCTTTTTTTGTGTAAACTTGATAAAATGAACAAAACACTGCATTCCCACTGGAAATTTATTTGGTGTAACTAATTTCAACACAGCTTAACCATCGGGAACCTGATGGTGACTGTACGCGTCGAAATAGTTGTACCAAATAAATATTTAGTGAGGATATACCGAAAGTTTTGAAAGATACACTGCTATTTCACATAAAAAGGTTATTTCAACACGACTAGGTTTCGCCGTATAACTGCATCTTCAGGTGATGGCAATGAACCACACGGCATGTACCGCAACCTGGAGATGCTGATACACGGCGAAACCTGGTCGTGTTGAAATGAACTTCTTATGTGGAATTGCAGTGTTTCCTATATAACCTTTCATGATGAGGAAATTTCACCAAGTCACGCCTGAAGCGATTTCTTATGGGAATGCTGTGCTTTGTTCATTTTATGCCAAAATGAATTCCCACAAAGTTGAGCGGGACTCTCTCGAACTATAAACGTTATCCCGGACGCGAGGACAATGTTGACTGACATTCAGCACGCTTCCAATCACGTAATCTGTGAAGTCGGCATTAGCTCCCCCGTAGTTTTGAATTAAACAATGACAATAAAGATTCTACTTCCAAGCATTACCCTGCAAACCCCCGCAAGGGCGTGTGGTAGGGGGTGAACCACGACCAAACATTCACATACACTCCAAATGCAAATGTTAAGAGACATATTGCAATCAAAATGTAGCCACCTGCATGCAAAAAAATAGCAGAACATCATCCACACCATGCGGGACAATGTCAGTCTTCTCACTGCAAACATGCATGAAAACAACTACAAACGCCGTCGCAATATGCATGGTCCAAACGGGAGCTCTCCCCCTTCTAAATTATCAACGTACTTTCACGCATGACTAACTCCCTTAACTGTGGGGACAACGACGTAGGGGGGATGTAGCTGATCAATGTGCGAAATTATTAATAGGAGATGAACGTTTGCCATTTGCCACATGCAAATTTCTACCGACGACTTCTACTTCTTCTACGCACTACCCTGCAAGCCGCCTCGAGGGCGTGTGGCATTGGGTGTGCCACCACCAAACATTCGCATCCAATCCCAAATGCAAATGTTAAGGAACACATTACACTCGGAATGAAGCAACCCGCATGCAAAATAAAATAGCAGAAAATCATGCGGGACAATGTTAGGCTTCTCATTACCAACATGCGTGAAAACATCTACAAACGCCGTCGCAATATGCAAGGTCTAAACGGGAGCTCTTCTCATTCTAAATTATTGGCATACTTTCACGCAACACTAACTCCTTTTCGTGTGGGGGTAATTATAGACCCTAATGGGGCAGGGGGAGGTAAGGAGAATTAGAATTCAACAGAGTTGAAAGGTGAGAGATCGGGGACAAGACGCAGGGCACAACGCCGCGGGGTTTATTCCCGTTCGTGTACCGTGAGTTGTAATCTGATAATTGGGATACTTTTCCTTTCTCCACGATCACGTCCGTGATATGAACGGTCCATTTCGCTAGACGTTTTCCATTGCCT
>WURS02024920.1:0-11817 GCA_011762765.2 Rhinocypha anisoptera | reverse complement strand
CTGACCATGGTAAGATCACTAGCCTTCGGGTCTAATTTTAGATACTTTTTCATTTTCTCATAATTGGTTTATCTAAGGTGGGAAGGGGTGGGATGGAGAGGTAGCAGCAGTAGTAGTTATGCAATCGCAAACAACGGAAGTCCGTTATTCGAACATTCCTGCGACGCCGCTTCAGTCCTGTGACCCCGCCCCCCTTCTCCTCTTTCCCAACCCCATCACCCCGGTCCTCCGCCACCTGCCTCCTCCCTCCCTCGCCACTCAAACCGTTCCCCTTGTCTTTCTCCCTCTCTTCGCAGAGAAAAAGGGGTTGTAAAAGTGAAAAAGAGGAGTCCTCGTCGGGGAAACGAGCGGTTATAAAAATCGGAATCCATCGTTCATTTATTTCCTCTCTCTCCCCCCCCTCCCTCCCCTCGATGCACTTTCCCAATTCACTCCTTCCCCTACCCATCTCCTCCTCCCTCCCCTCCCTCGCCACCACGCCCCACCCCTCTCCACCCTCCGCTGCAGTTTTTTTTCGCAAGCGCCGTCCCATTTGCTCAGTCGCGCAACCGCCGTAAAAAGCCATTTTAGGTATGCGGTGGTACACGTCGCGAGGTTATTTGATAGGGTGATATTCTCGCGTGCACGGCAGATGATAAAAAAATAAACCAGACGAAAGTATTTCCGTCGAATATTTAAAAAATTTCCCCCTCTCCTCCCCACCCTCCCCAAATCCCCAAAACTCTCACCCTATGCCTGTGCAATTTGTGGAAGACGGAATTAACGTCAGAAATTTTAATCGGGCGTTAGGTGCGTTCGACAAAAGAGAGAAATAATGCCTCGTTACGGGCGAGGAAAAATTCATTTGGGGATTTTTACCTCATGAATTACTGTCGAAAGCCCTGCCGATTGTTGGATAAGGAAAAGCGGGTCAGAGCGACCGGAAATGCATGTACACCGTGGCCTAGGTGATCATCTCGCAAATATAGTCCGTGGAGGGGAGTATTTTTGGAACTATTATAACTGCTCGACATTCGAACTCGTTTATTAAATAATTCTCGGCCGTAAAACAATACAGAATCGTTCGCTATCGTGTAATTGTCTCCAAAGTTATCGATTTCCACGATATAGGTGACTTCCACGAATTAGACTAGTCATTAAGACTAATGGCCGACCGTTTCAATGTGAATGGCAACATGAAAAAATCACGTTGGCCCCCGAAGGCTGAATACGCTGAAATTATTCAAATCGTACGTGTTCATAATCCATAATTAATTTGACGAATATAATCTTCCTTATAACGTTATGGCAACTTCGATTGGCGTTTGACACCGAATGATGCTATCGTTCCATCTGAGCATAAGTGGAATGCTAGTGGTTGCTATCGCAGTCACGATATTAATGCTCCCGTCACAGTCAGTACTAGGGGCTTGTATAAGATTCTATTCCAAATATGAAGAATTAAACTTGCTTCCAAGCGTGCAGCAAGTGCGGAGGGATGTTCTTGTCGTATTCCGATTCCGGAAACCCGTTGGCTCACATTTTTCCTCAGCGATAATCTCTCCGTTGACGTTTCTAACTCCATTGAGAATGGATGGTTATGGAAAAAAACTTAAATTCCACACAAACAATTTTACTGTGAACACGACCAGGTTTCAATGGAGCATCTTCAGCTGATGCTAAATTTTCTGTCTTAGCGAAACCTGGTTGTGTGTACAATTACAATATATATTGATTATGTGGAATTTTAGCGTTTTTCCTTGATGAAACAATACCACCAAGTGAAGCCCGAAACGCTTTTTAACTCCGGTTTTCTTTACAATATGGTGTGAAATGACATTATAAAAGACAATGACATCGTATAAAGCGTAATAGTTTCCCTAGCAATAGTGATGCAACGCAAGGAATTTGATGACATTTGAAAGTCAAGTCAACACAGAATCACTTCTCATGCGCCGTCAAAGAATTTCATCGCACACTTCTGATCCTTCCAGATACAGAGAAGTGGCAGCTTCTTCTACAATCTAATTTAATTCATCTGAAGTAGAGGAGTAGGTAATACATTTCTTTACTTAATTTTAACCGTAGTAATAAGCATAGGGTCAGGGGTTGGTATTATTGAAATACGAAGGTTCAGATTCAGCGGCGGAACACGTGACGAGTTGGAAGTTTCTTTGCTTTAAGTCCAAAGAAAGAGATTAAGAGACCGGCCATAAAACTTTGAATTCTCCAAGGTATAATAAAAATGTTTTGCGTTTTACTCCATAACAAACGACGAAAAAATATCGTTAAATTTAAAAAATGTGATATCTCCTTTTTATATTTAATACATAGTAAATTATATTTTAAAATATTTATACTATTTTTATCCATGCCCATACATTATATAGAGTAAAATTTGAATAAAATGACAATTATTTCCAAATAGAAAATTCTATTCAGCGATAAGAATTGTTTCCTGTTCAAATATTGAGCCCCCAGGTAAATAATAGTCATTTTATGTCCTTTATGGGATACCCCTGTCAACTGTGTATTATTTGAATTACTCCGATTATTTTCATAGATAGAATGATTTTAAGAATAAATGTTGTCACGACTCCAATACAGGGAAATGCTCCAATGCCGGCCGCGTGATCGTCGTGCAATATTTCAATGCAAAGAATAAAATATGTACCTTGGTTAAACATTAAGACTAACGCAAGGAACTTACAATTTAATTGTAACTACTCAATTCCCTGGAAAAAAATATTTAATTTGTCAGTATTTTCATACAATAACGCTCTCGACTAAACTAAATATTTCAAACGTGAAAGTTTTCCATTTTGTAATCAGATACGATTATCTGAAATACATTTTATTTACAAAGTTCACTGTGGAGGCCGTCACTTGGTGGAATTTCACGATAGAGTGATGGTTTTTAAATAACTATTATATTTCCACAAAAGATAAGATCTTTTGAGGAAATATAATATTTATTAAAAAACCATTACATTTTATTTAATTTCCTTTAGAGAAAACATTCCACTTAACAGTAAATTACAGGATGTTCCATTCAAAGTAGAACAGTTGAAAATCTGCGCTTATAGGAAAAGCAAGAAATATTGATGTTAATATTTTTTAGTTGAAGCTTACATTTAAGAATCAAAACAATTAGGTTAATTGAGATAAAAGCACAGCAGAAGCGGTTTATTATGAGTCCTCTCTTAGACATATAGAATTAACATCCGTCTTGAGTGATGAATTCGCCCAAGTTCAACTCCGAAAATCACATTTCCGGGCGTGTACTAGTATTAAAAATCCTCTTCAGGAAATGGCTTTTCTTATTTCTGGAAAATCATAAGTGAATATCATCAGCTAACAAAGAATATAAATTTGAATTCCTATCTGTAGTCTCTGAGCTACGTTTTTTCACTCACTTCTTTTCAACGATTTCCCAAGTACTCATTGAAGGAATTAAATCATAACTGATATTAAATTATCTTTGGGCCTATTACAAATTCATTATTGCAATTTCAAAAATTTAAATGTTTTTAAAATTAAATAAAAAAACGAAACATTATTACAACGTCCAAAATAATGAACACCCAGTTAGTTTTAGTTGTATTAGTAGTACTCTTTAGTACAATCTTTTAACTCAGTATTATTTAATCAACTTTACATTCATATTGATAAATGAATGCATGAATAATTTACAAAAATAAAAACTATATTAAATAATAAACTCAACCGCATATATCAACTCGAAGTGTGGAGTTTTTTATTTATTTGGTGTAATATGCGTATATCAATTGTATGTAACTTCATTAAAATGAATGAGTAGGAAAAGTAGGAAGATAGCCAGGAAAGCTGTTACAAACAACAATTAAGTGATGTAGAAAAAATGAGGTGGAAAAATGTAATGCCTACCGTACCTTTGTCGTGTGACAAAAAGCGTATTAATTTCCAGAGTTTATTTATTGCTGATTACGTAGGTATTCTTGTCAGTTCGGTTGAGAGTTAACTTTTGCCGGGAGATGATGTTTGTGCCTCTTCTCATTGTCGCCGCGACATACTTGTAGTGCCCAGTATTATATGCAACTAAGACGTATACCAGACGTTTTTTGAGGCCGAATGTTTTTATAGAACAAGAGTTTTTACTCAAATTTACATGCGAAAGATAAATATTTGTAATTGGTTTTGTCTTTTATGCCAAACCATACGGCATTTTTCTTTTATGAAAATTCAATCAAAATGCCACAAATGAATGCTCCCTTGATTTTTTTTGTTGAGTTTTTATTATAATGCGCAATGAAGTACATTAAATAGTTTCTCTAATCATGCAAGAAGCTTTTTCACGTTTCCTTTATCATCGTCTACATATTTTTATTTCTGCCAATTTAAGCCAAACATGAATGATAGAAAGGTAACGTTTATACTTAAGTGCCGTAGGAAATGTTCGGCTAGAAATTAAATTCAGAAAAAAGTTTTGGTCCCTTTCTTTTAAAAAATTATCGCTTGATTCGGACGGGCTTTGCTTTTTTCTACGAACCATCATGGATGAAGAAAAAACTTTTTATAAATGTATTTGCTTTTTCGGTAGTTGAAGGCGCTTCAATCATTGTTTGCAGAGCTCGACTTTATCGACGTTCAGCATTTTTGCTTCGTACCCTAGATCTCTTGTCAAAGTCCAATTCTTATAATTGGTCACATTTCGTACCACGTTTCCAAACTTTTTTATTCGGAGGACGAATTAGCCGAGTGGGTATAAAACTTAGGGCCCCTTGGAACCATAATATATTAAGTAACCCAAATTACACTACGAGTCGGGGGCCATATATCTGAACCAGATCCTAATCATCTAGATATCCCAGACGGCGATAAAAAAATCAGACTTTTTTTTAGAGATCAGTCGTTTCTATTTCTCCTAACTCCTGGCTCAGATCACGCACAAGAGCTCTCCTTTAGTTAAAGAGAATACGAATGTAAATTAGGATCCAGAAATTTACCATATTCATTAATTGAAAGGTCAAAAACATGTTAACTTAACCTTAAAGGAATGGTGAGGAGGAAAACGGTAAAGAGATGAGTGAAACAGGGAAAGAATCAAACAAGGATTCTTGAGCGTTAATGGAGTAGCAGGAAATCATTTGATGCATAGATATAATGGAAAAAGAAATTTCATGAACTTTTGTGAAAAAATTTTCATTCATTAACAATCTACATAACCAATTTTTTAAATGATTTCTGGGACAGCTTTTTGAATCTAAGGTTTTTTTTTATTTTTCCATGGCAATCGACTATTCTGGTAATGACGTCGTTAGGAATTCAAACTGGGTGCTACCATAGTAGGTAGGTCTCGGAACTCGAGCGCACGACCGAGACTGAATTCAGATCGGAGGACTCGCACTAGTGGTCCGTATCCTTAACTTTCCCCGAGTGGAAACTTCAAGGTAAACTACAAAGATGCAAACAGGACTTGATATTGCAAACTCTTGTTTTTTGGAGAAGCAAAAGTAGAAACGCTGTGATGATAAGGTCCGACTCAAGCATATTCTGCGAAAAGAATAGAAATATCTCGATGATCATTCCTTTATGGAATTAGTAATTAGAGTGCTGTATACAGTTCCGTTTTACAGAGGTCAGAAGAACGTAATTACGAGGAGCTAGTTAATGTATGTAGAAGATACAAACATCACTGCGAAGAAATTGTATGCCATCCCAAAGCTTACACATTTCGTTGGCTCAGGATTTTTTTATCCTATTAGGGACTTGGATAAAATCCGTTAAAAAAATCAAGAACTAATCTTACATGGAGAAAATTGGCAGACTCTAGGATTTATGTAAATATATTTAAAGAATTAGGAGGAGAGTTTATCTTGGAGATGAACTGATTTTATTTCAGCCGGAAAATGTAGGAACAAAACGAATGGAAATAAATAGAGGAAAATTAGATTTTTAAAGGTGAACGGCGAGAGATAGAAGAACAGATTTGAAGGGACACCATCAGACCGCTTGGAAAAGAGCTGAGTAGACAGAAAGGTGAAAAGGTTTGTGTTACAATAACATTATCATATTTTCCGTGTGTATGGGTAGATGAAGTATTTACTTTGAGTATTTCTGTCTCTAATATTATGCTTTGAAATATTATGCAAAATGATGCCTATTTTTCTTAAACTATTATTGAAAATGTTACAAAGATGGTTTTTACATGCGCGCAACCACGTACGCATTCAAATTATTTTTAGACTCAATTTTAATTCATAGATGTTTTGATAATATAAATCATAGTTGCTAAAAATCCTGTTCACAGTATTATTCATTTATAATACTGTAAATTTTTACGGCACTTACGTCTGCCACATTAACATTTATTTTTATTCCTTATAGTTTTTCCTATATTCTCCTGCTAATGTTTATTTCAAAACGAAGTTACTTAACCCGTTTTTTTAATATGAAAACACCTTAGAATTTGTTTTATGCATGAAAATATTTTAGTTTGATCTTATGTCTCTGTCATATCCGTCAAGTTCCCTAGTTTGTTTGAAAAATTCCTAATACTAAAGATTGATTAAAGTCATCGAGAAAAAACAGGAGGCATTGAGGCACTAATTTAAATAATAATAAATAAATCCATAATTCTTCATATAACATGTCCATTATACAGCATCTCTCTATATGGTATTACTCATACTGCGGTGTTGAATGCTTCGATTAGTTCTGCTAGGTGTTGCTTCAACTCTGGTCCCCACTAATATCAGGCTCTTCAGACTGTGGGGAAAGGTATACAAGAAATGGAAGCATAGAAGGAAGTCGTGGGTGCCCCTAAAAATGTTTCAACTAGCAGTTTAAACTAGATGATAGAAAAACGGAAAAGGAATGCCTGATCCTCAGTGGGTCTGCCATTTGAATTGCTTGTTGTTTAAGTTGTTGCTTAAGCAAATATATTGAGGAAGAAAACAAGGTAGCGATAAGAAATTTCAATTATTTCTCCCAAGGCTTTGATGAACGGAATATGAGGATTGAATTTTGGAAATTGTAGGGTTTCATCGCACCCCGCTGCATTGTGTGTTTCGTGCCGTGGCGAGGGAGAAGCCTAATGCCACGAAATTTAGAATATTTAATAAAAGAGAATTGCAACTATTAGATTAGAAACACGTGAGGATAGGGCGTTTTTAAATATATGCAGATTAGAAAACCCATGTAAGGAGATGGATTTAGGGAGAGATATTTAATGGTTTTATCTCAATTACGATGAAAACTGTGGATTACTGGAGCCATTTTTACAGGGTTATTATTAGCGAAGTTGAGGAAGGGGTAAAGCAACCATTGACTTGAATAAAAAATGAAAAATTTAAATTATTTAAATATTCACCGTAAATAGAGTGGTTAAAGTAACAACATTGATACTAGAGTAATTGAATTTCTGCTAATTACATTATAATATAATCCCTTTTCCAAGAACAGACTTAATAGAGATGTATTGGCTATATTCGGACGGATTCTGTGATCATTCTCGCCACCACTGGTATTCACCACCATCTTTGACAGTCTAACAACTTTTTAAGATTTTCAAGAAGCATTCTCGGGCTTTCTACAGGGGTCATTCTGGCCGACGTTTCGACTCTCGATTCGAGGGCCATCATCAGTGCTGTTGGGACATACCTGAGAACACTTCATTCACCGGGAAAGCAACAGTTCTCATTTAATTTTTTGGGATTCCCGTAAATTTTAAGTTATTCATTCCGCAACACTTGATCTTTTCCTCAGTTCTATGGTTTTCCTTCGTTATTCAAGTATATACTTTTTGATATACATCAAAGAGAAAGTAAAATATTATTTTGAATGATATCAGAAGAAACAGTGTCATCGGTATATCAAGTAATGCATGAGAATAAAATCAAAATTTGGTAAAAGGTTTTTGTATTGAGGATATTTATAGTATGTGGTGTGTCACATTCAAATGGAGCATAATATTTATTATAATTCCCCAAACATTATTATACATTTCCAAAGACGTAAACTTTACCGGTGCAACTTTCGGCCTATTATTTCATTTGACCCCTTTCACGTTTATGTGAACCATTCATTATGGTGACATCAGGAAACGTTTTTATTTCATCTGAAACCGAGTTCAATTCTCAGGAGGAGAGATGGAAAAAGTTTAGGTTCAAGGGACCGTGATTGGAAACATAAAAATGGAAGGGGTGGGGGACCACGTGGTCAGGACGTCAGTGGAGCACAGCGGGCATCCTCCTTTATTGCGGGGAAGGCGCCACGTCGGAAGGAGCAAAAGTTCGAATTTACCCCCTCAGAAGGCAGCGCTTTCGTTGTCCGAGTATGAGATAGTACCTCCCTCATCAAGCTGCATTTCTGACCCAGATTCCCACGTTTGACCCTAGTTTTCAACCGATGCCGAGGCGTTATACATTCCCGGGACTAAGAGGGAGGACACTTCGTTGATTTTTTTTGTTCTCATACCCTGGTTGCCCGTTAATGCCAGATTGAAGATTGTTTTAACTCTGCACACTCATCGATGGAACGAACGGGGCGAGAAGTATACGAGCGATTAGAGTCTCGACGGATGGAACCCTATGGAAATATTTGGACTTTGGCCTTAACATGCTCTTTTCAGGTGTTAATGAACAAGGTGTTTCCATTATCTAAAATATCGCTCGGCAAATCTCTCCTCTTAACTCTCCTTTCATTAGCCACTGTCTACCACGCGTCGGTTTTTTTTACATGGAATAATAAATTATCATCTTTGATTTTTGACTAGCGCCGTAACAGAATATTGTCCGGGTATTCTACAAATTTTTAGCATATACTTTCCATATCGTAGGGGAAAATCCATCCTAGAACGGTTACCTATTCTCCGTTTACGTCCTTTGGGCCTCCTAACCTAAACCCGTGTATACGTGTTTTGAAGAATGAGAATCGCTCTTTCGTATGGAGAGAAACGCCTATTGCTTTGCAGCGGATCAGTGGAAATCAATAGTTTAATGCCCAATATGTTTCCTGAAGGAGATCCGAAACAGTCTTTACCAGTTGGTTAAGACGGAATCGGCTTAAACAACTGAAGAACAAGGAGGACCATCAAGAAACAATTCAAAACGAAATATAGATAGCTGAGTAATAATTGCCTTCCCCCCACCTCCCCCCCGCTCCTTTCCTAAGTTACTAAAGGAGAATCTGTCATAAAATGGCACTACACTAATGAGAGGGAACAATGTCTAAGATTGCTCTGGTCGCATTGAAATATCATTTGGAACTATCGCTTTTTGTTTTGATGTTATTTAATATAATGGACTATTCAAAACATTCATTCTTCATTCTCATTCCCGTCTGTCTTCATAACTTATAATATTTGATTGCTTGATTGTTTTGATTGAGTGAATACACATTTTTCATTAATCTCGTCCATTTACAAAGCCACAAGTTTCTAGACTTTTCAATATTTGACTGCCTTTATTTATTGCCTTATGTAATCTATGCATGGGTCTCGTGGGTAGCTTCTGCCGTTAACTTAAACATCATCGAGTAGGAGTAGGTAACAATATATGTACGGCGTGCAATGCATTCATAGGCCGTACATATTTTGGGACCACTCCCACTGAGGCCCATAGTGGGCTTTGTATATTCTTCTTACTACAACATGGCATGATACGTTACACAGATACAACACCATCATTGCATGAAAAACAATTCTCAATTAAATAATTCGGCCAATCAATATAATAATTACACTTTTATTTTTTGTTTTTGGGAGTCCTTCTGTTTATTTACCCGTTTATTGCCCGTCAGCAGAAGATTTTTTAATCGTTGAAAAAGAAGGAAAAGATCTCACCTTAAAGGTGTTGTTTCAATTCCGAACTAATATCAGGTTTCTCACACGAGGAGGGAAGATACACAAGGACGAGAATATATATTCAAGCAAATTTTGATTGAATTTCATGCTTCAGTTATCTTGACTCAAATTATACTTAAAAATACGAATTCATATCTGCATATTGTTGAAATATATATTTACGGAACGTTAAAATGCCAAGATTTAGAAAGATTAATAAACGGATTCAAATATTTTATTTATTTTTCCGCTGCTATAATGTATTAGTTAACGAAATACAAAGTACTGTTCAGGAAGAAAAGAGTGATGTACCAGGCGTGATGAGGTGGAATTTCATCATTATTAATAAAAAGACGTGCAGTTTTCTACAAAAATCATTTTTATTACTACCCGGGTTTCAATGCTACTACATCATCATCAGGTTAATTAAGATGTAGTAACAATGAAATCCGGGTAGTAATAAAAATTATTTTTTGTGGAAAATTGCGTCTTTATATTCATAATTGTTCAGGAAGCCTGTTTGTCTCATAATAACATCAACGGATGCATGTTCTTGAATAGTCAAAACAAATGGGAATGAAATTTTGTAAAAGATAATTCTATAATCCTTATCGTGTCTTAACTATTGTTTTAAATCGATTATATCGCGTTCATTAAGCCAAATTTTAATGTATCGACCTTATTGATGCATATTAGGTCATGTAAGACAGGTCTTTCATATTGCTTTGCAATTGTGTGTTGGTTCTCCTTAATGATCTTCATGTTTTGGTCATCAAATCAGTAGTCGAATACCACAAATTGAATGCACATCCTTTGCAAGGTCGACATTTATACTTCTGCAAAATAGTCATAAAATCATTCTGTGCACTGCAATGGATGCATGATCACATCTAAATGCGCGCCACAGAATAAAAACGAAGATGTCAGTGTGAACCTACCGTCCGATTTGCCTCGACACATCAAATTTCAATCGTAGACACGCATTCATCGTTATCATGGAGGTGAGTCGAGAGAAGAAGAGAGGCGGTTCAACATCCGGAGAACTAGAATTAGGATTCGAGAGGAGAAGGGAATGAGTTATAGGAATATTTACATACCGCTAAGTTCCTTCGGTGACTTTTCAAAGAAGAAAAATCAAAGTGGAGTGCACCGAGGAATTTCCTGCAAACCTTCATTTAATGGCGCGTTACGGTAAAGACAAGGATACAAATGTGTGAATAAAAACGTATAAGCCAGATCGCGAACATTAAGAAGAAATTAATGCTATCAAACCTATGGTCCTGGACCCGACTGTTGTATGTATTTATTCGAATGTATTTATTCTATTACATATTTGATTATATCTGTAAATAAATAACGTAATAATTTTTAAAGCAATATATAATGATCCATGAGTTACGATATTGGAGTCAAAATAAAAAACTCCGGTTTCAGAATTGAAATTGATTTCGAACCTACGAAAAATATTTACGTTGACAAGAGCACAGCGAGTAAGTACATTGCCGAGACTGGTGATCCTCACGTCGCGTATTGAGTATGCAAAAGAGTTCCCGTATGTCGATTCGAAACAGGAAAGAGAAATCAGAAGGGAAAAATTCCAAGGAGTCACGGAGCCCGGATTGTTCTGCATTCCCTTTCGGATTCCCGAGACGAGGGTGAAACCTGAATGCTTCGGATCCCAAGACTGAGATAGAATGAAAGAGAGAGGTGAAAACCGAGACGGGGCAAAGTGTGAAGAGAGGGCAACTCCATATTTTCCCGCATTCAAAAAGAGGAGGACGAGGGAGGGAGGGAGGGAGGGTGGTGTCTGCAGAAAAGGAAGTGGGCGTGTGTGTGTGTGTGTGCGCGCGCGTGCGTGGGTGTGTGTGTGTGTGAACACGAGGCATAAATTTCAAAGGATAAGAAAAGAATGGAAAAAATGGGGGACGGATAAGGAGAATGGGAGAAAGGGTGGTGTAGAGAGGTCTAAACATGGAATGGAAGCAAAGGGGCAGGGGGAGGTGCCAGGGGGTTTG
>WURS02024899.1:0-11817 GCA_011762765.2 Rhinocypha anisoptera | reverse complement strand
AAAAACTTCTTTTTATTCCGACATGTTTCGGTTCACTACACCATATCGAATGTCACTTGATAATGGGGTAGTTCACCGAAACATGTCGGAATAAAGAAGAAGTTTTAAAAGTGGAAATTGCAAATTTTTAAACTTATTTCTTAGATTATGGGGAAATGCATCATACCATTAAATAAAACTGTGGAAAAGTATGAAATAAATTTCATTCCAACTATGGATATTCGTAACTTCCATGAAGTGAAGCCTGAGATCGTCAATTATATCAAACCATCCATTTCCTGGAAGTGTTCAGCACACTCACTAGTATTTGAACCCTGGGCCCATGTTCAGTAGGTGACCTCTCTCCATGAGGGTACTGCTACTATTCAGTAAATATGTTTTTTGTCGAAAATTTATGTATTTCTCGTTGTTACTTAAAATCAACATAACATCAAGTTTTGTTTCGGATGACACTGATTGGTGTCATCATTGTTCCACTCTGGGATTGGGGTGACACTGATCGGCATTGGATTGACATGACATCAATGTGGGTTTGAGCAAAAAAAGCAGCCACTCTGAGGGAGAGTTAAAAAAATGTTATCTGAATTGAGTGAGATAACCCTTTATACTAAAAATTATGAAGGATCAAGCATATTTCCATGATGTTTTTAATTTCCAAAATGTGAAAATATGATATTTAAGAAATAAAAATGCTTCATAGAGATAAATACAATGTATAGGAAGATGTTGATAATGATTTAAGAAAAGAGAAAATGTATGAGCTAATTTGAGGTATTTATAATAAAATTGGCTCAGGATTTTATTAGGACAAAATTCCAAAACTAAATAATTAGCACAAGAGGACTATAGCAATTTATTTGATCTTAGATATAGTAAAGGTAGTCCTAAGAGTCTTCTGTAAAAGATTGATGAGAAGGGAGAGGAAACTATAGGTGAGGATCAGTTGGCTTTAGGAAAGGCAGATAGATGATAAAATAGTAATACATAATAAGGACAATGAAACGTAATAAGGAAATATTTGTGCTTTATAAATTTCAAGGAGGCTTTCATGAAAGTAGAGTAGACAAAACTGATGGAAAATTGGAAAAAAATAATGGTGGATTGGAAGGATAGGAATCTCTACAGAAACCTATACATGATTTGGGCAGTGAGAGTATGAGAAATCCGAAGAAGAAAATAGGAGAGAAGGCTGGATGAAATATTGAGGGAACATGGCATGTTGGAGAGTCCTGGAAGGCAGAATGTTAGGAATAGAGGGAGGAAAAAGATAACCAATATATGTAGATGGCATGAAGTAATGCAGAAAGTAAGAAGAGCTTAGATTCCATTTGTGTTTATTTTAAGGCACAGTGCAAGTATTTTGACATGCTGCGTATAGGTAGGCTCTGCTGATACACAGACCATCCATCCGTTTCACCCTTTCTTATTTTCAAGCACTTGCACTCACATGAGATCTCCATCCCTATTTTACATATTATATTTAACGATAATCTTGTGCTGGAGGAAGATGATCAGGATCGAGTAGATGGACAGAAAAAGGAAATCATTTCAGGTTTGACTTGGTGGAATTCCCTCATCATGAATGGCTTGAAAGGAAACACTTCAATTCCACATTAAAAGTTATGTGTGATTATGGAATTCCACCAGGTTACAGCCTCCTCAGTGCATTTTTATATGGAATTGTAGTGTTTCCTTTCAAGGATGGACAGGGTTGGGAAGAAGGAATTCCATAAGTGTACAGACGCGAAGAAGATAAGTCAATTTGGGAAATGATAAGAAAAAAAGAACAAGGTGGACCACAGCCACCCCCTGAGAGGTTATGAATTTATGCAGAACAGAAGATCCCATGAACAAGTCTGTGAGATAAACATGTAGGGAAAAATATGACAGAGGTTGGAAAGAAAGCCTGTAGGGTAAGAGGGAGTGGAGGTCTGGTCAACTAATAATCAGTTGGCAATATTAATGATGATGAACATGAATTAATCTATATTTCATATGGTAAATATCTAAATTTGACATGGTATCTGGACTCATGCAAGGGGCCCTCCATAGGGTACAGAGGTGGTGCCATACAACGGGACTCTCAGTGAGTCCAGAAAAAGCTGCCCTGATACTCTTTACCAACAAGAGAGAGAATAAAGGAGGTCCCCTCTCTCAATGGGAGGACTCTCCAGCTCTCCCCATCAGTTCAATATCTGAGGGTAACCCTAGATTCGAAATTGAACTGGAGGAGCACTTGGAAAGGAGAGTACAAAAGGCATGTGCAGACGTGCAATTGGAAGAACTTGGGAATTAACCCCCAAGGTAATGTATTGGGTCTATATGGCAGTAGTGAAACCCAGCTTCACTCACGGCATGATAGTGTGTAGGAAAAGGACTTGGCAAACTGCAGCCAGGGACAAACTCAACCACATACAAAGGATGACCTGCCTAGCCATAACGGGGGTCTTTAGAATGACTCCAACACTAGCCCTTGAAACACTCCTGAACCTGCCACCACTCTACCTGGCAGTGGAGGGACAATCCAGGGCCACAACACTTCGTCTGTCTTATGGTATGGAAGGGGAAATCTCTCCAGCCACAGACAAATATGAACCGAACTATCTGCATCTAGCACCATCTTTACTATGGGGTGTGATGGAATGGTAGCAAGGTTCAACCCAAAAATCCCCCCCATATGAGACACTACCCCCTTCGCGGAACCAGTGGGACTCTCGGGGGATAGCCAAATTCCACTCTTGAGCCTCAGTATGGTATACAGATGGCTGGAGTAGGGACGGTATAGCGAGGGCAGGTGTACTATCTATCTAATCTATATTTCATTGGAATTAAATTATAGACTGAATATGCATTGACTCCAAGAAAATTATGTATTTATTTTGCTGTTCCTACTTCTGTATCTAAATATACCTAATCTAATTGGGATCTATTCCCTGGAATTTTCGATTTTGGTGTTTGAATCAAATGTCCATGATCATTAAACATGATGTACAGTTAAATTCCAATTTCCCCTCGGTCATTTCTTGACCATACATTTTCCTACCTCATACTATTCATTTCTCTGCCATAATATCAGGTGGTAGGTATTTTCTGTCAACAGCTTTCTACAATGTCACCCCCCCTAGACGGTATTTAATATTGGGGAAATATGCCACATTATTCCAGGCAGGAATACTAGCCATTCTGGCCTGAGTTCAAATCATTAAAGAATTTGGCCACATTAGAGGACCAATTCACATATGCTCTGATAGTCAGGCAGCCTTGAAGGCACTGAACTCTTCATAGTGAAAGTCACGCCTGATGGTAGAATGCCATCAGGCATTAACTGATATTGCCAGGCTTCACAAAATTAGGCTTTTCTGGGCTCCAGGCGATGCAGGAATACCCAGAAATGAGATCGCCAACGAACTCGCAAAAGCCAGCATTAACCTGATTGGCCCAGAACCAATCTTACACATCCCCCCCAGTAAGGGTAAGCTGGAGATTGAATGCTGGGTTAAATCCCAGCATCTCAAGATATGGCAAAGTTCTGTGGGTTTAAGGCAGGCCAAGCTCCACATTGGGAGACCAAGGCCTAGCTTTGCCAAGAAACTTCTTTCTCTGAACAGAAGTGAAATCAGGACTATTGCAGGGGGTATTAACAAGCCACTACAGAGTCAATATGCACCTAAAACTCTTGGGAGTCACAAACTCACCCAACTGTAGGTGGTATTGAGACTACGTCTCACCTATTAAGCTAGTGTCCGGCAGTAACTAGAACTCGAAACAACTTCCTTGGGGCACCATTTATGAACCTTGAGGAAGTCAGGCACACACCCTGGCCTTTATCAAGGCCATTGGTCTCTAAGGGTGATGTATATGGTACAAAGGACCAATAGATCTAAGTGCCCTAGGGCCCCCTTTTCATGGGGCTCTCCACCTTATCTATCTATATTTCATTGGAATTACAGAATAGCCAGAATATGCATTGGCTCCACGAAAATTACGTATTTATTTTGCTGTTCCTAATTCTGTATCTAAATATACCTAATCTAATTGGGATCTATCCATATTCCCTGGAACTTTCGATTTTGGTGTTTGAATCATATGTCCATGATCATTAAACATGATGTAAAGTTAAATTCCAATTTCCCCTGGGTCATTTCTTGACCATACATTTTCCTACCTCATACTATTCATTTCTCTGCCATTAATTTCAGGTGGTAGGTATTTTCTGTCAACAGCTTCCTACAAATACTCATACCCTGTTTCATATCTTTTTCTTCCTCCATATGACTACTCTTCAGCATGTCCTACACCTCCAAAGCTGTTAAAGTAACCAAAAATCCAATTTTCTATCACTCACTAATTATTTGTTCATCACTATGGCAACCCTGATCACTATGGAGTTTATCAATTAACTATGAGAGGTATCCATTTTCCATAGTGGAATTTTTAATTATAACCAGTTCTTTTTGTGTGACATAGGAATGGTTACTAACAGGTAAATTATTAAATGAAAGGCCACTAGTTTTTGACTGAGTGACATGATGTGTATGTGCTCTCGGCATTATTGGGTTCTGCGTCCACGTTTGTTGACTTGTGGTGACAACAGTTTCGCTAGCCATCCTGCTAGCGTCTTCAGGTCGAAGGAAGTTAAGGCTTTTAAGGAAGTAAAATGATACATAATGGATGTTAGGATGGTTGGACATTCAGCGGTTATTTCAGTTCAACTGAGTGGCAAAGGCCAACAATTAATAAACAGCATTGTCAGTAATAGCAAAAAATTATTAATTTATATGTCACATGTCTTAAGCATTAAACAATGTTCAAAAATACCTTTTCTGGGGTAAAATGCTTTATAAATAAACTCCCATCTTGATAACTACATTATTAAAAAAAGAAAACATGTACTATACCTTAGTGAATTCAATAAGATTATTCTCAATATCACATGAAATGGTGGCATATTTTTTTATCATCAGCTTTACTCTGGGAGTTGGTCCCAAATTAATTTAATTCCAGGGTAGAAATGTATAATTAGGAAATACAAACAAGATTTCCAGGAATTTCTTAAAAAGTATTAAGAAAGTGGTGGTGAAAGTGATTATCTCTACATGGCCAAATTCTTCGAAATGGTGAAAATGTCAACCTAAAGGTATGCTCCACTGTGATGGAAAGAGGACTAAGAGTAAATTCTCTTCTTAGTTTATCCCACAGCATTCAAAAGAGAAAATTATCTTTATGTCACTGTTCACTAGACAGACCATGAGAGATAAACTATTCAATTGCTTTTAAATACATTCAACTGGTGTTCATTCTGAATAACAAATTTATTTTTAAAAAATTATTTACTGGAACTAGTTACTTTTATCATTTTAAGAAATATGTGGAAATGCACAACAAATTCAAGTATGTTGTGAAAATTTGGTGAAGTTTTACATAGAGTCAAGTTAATTCTGTGTTTTAAAAATGTTGAAACTAGAGGGGCAATGTTCATACATGGAAGAGGATGAATCTTTCTTTCTTATTTCATTTTCAATAGGCACATTATTTTATGTTGTGGTTGACAGGTTCATGCCAATTTGAGTAAATATGTATAATGTATAAGTAAATATGTATGAGATTTTAAGATACATTTTTGAACAAAAAAATTAAGCCAGGTCATGTGTAAATTGATTGCTTAAACAACCTACTTTTCATTATTACATAACATCATTAGATTTCACAACAACAAAACCTAGTTTGCATTCAAGAAAATACTTTTATTGGAAATAACAAGTTACTCTTTCCTTTAGTAATTCTCAAAAAGGTACCCAATAAGTCAGGTGGATCTGTGATCAAAGTTAAAGAATATTTTATGTAAAAAAAACTGAAGTAAAAATGGAAGTTATGAAATGGTTTCAGCCGTAACTAGGTGGAATTTTTCCATCATATAGAATTAAAAAATAACAACACTGCAATTCCACATAATAAACATTATTTCCATAACCTAGGTGTCACCACAGCAGTTTCACCACATGCTGATGATGACATGCTGTAGTGAAACCTAGGTTGTGGAAATGAAGTTTATCATGTGGAATTACAGTTGTTATTTTTTAATTCTGTACGATGAAAATAGGATGACAATATGTCATGACAGATTTCTCATTATACACTTCAGTTATCAGCTATGATTTCAAGATGAAAAATGTCAATACTGACAGATATGTAGCGTCAAATTATTGACAAAACATAAATGAAAACAGTATTTTTGCTCAGAAGTTGGGGATTGAACTATATGTTTATACATCTATATTTATTTATTGCTACAATTTTTCGAATAAATTGTAGGGAAATTACTACTATGTAGTAGGAACTAAATGAACTATTTACAGAATATAGCAAACTGATCCAAAATGTTAAGTTTTAAAAAGTGAACCTAATAAAATATTCCTTTAATTAAATAAAAGGGTAACCATTTGAGGTCACTCTGTTGCCAATAATAGAGTAATCCTATCAATTCAAATTATCTAACCAACATTTTTTTTCAGAATTTTGATATTTTATTTCTAATTACTGCAAGTAGATATGCCCCATTCAGTAATTTTCTTGATACTGTTGAGACAAAAAAATGTCTTGTACCAGAGCTGCAAGGATCTGGAAATTCTAGTTGCATTCAAAATCAGCCTGGTTTTCCATTTCTTTTCCTTTTTGATGAAACATGCCTTGACTAATTGTCTGTGATTAATGGAATACAAAGTTTTGAAATGTAACCAATGCCAATTTCAAGAAGCTGTAAATTCAATGCTTTTTGTAGGAAACACAAGAACACACACACTAACTGAGCAGTGCATACATTCCTTTTGAGTAGTTCATCATGCTTTCCCCATAACATCCTAAAATATAGCTGCTACAGAGAAACTCACAGTTCACACTGTTTACAATTCACATTCTCCTCTGAAATTGAGGATGCTTTTCATTCAAACATCTCCAACTACACTAGAACATAAGGAAAATAAATCCATTGGCTAAGACTCATTTTTTGGGCTTTATACACAGAAGTCTCCTTAGAGGTATGATCAAACAAAAGAGGTTAGCAGGACAAGAGGTCCCATAACCTCTGATTGGTGTACACCCACAGCCAACACAAATTTGGTGAAAGTAATTCTCCCCAAATATATATGTTGCTGCTCTCTATGGAATGTTTTTCTTGCTGTAAGGATATTTCATTATGCCCCATCCAAGGGCATCATAATATTGACGACCCACATTATCTCTGATGACAGCTAAAACTAAACAAAAAACTTTCAAGACTACAAAGAAGATGTGAAAAGGCACTTTAAAAGGACATGGTTTGTGATATCAAAAATGGAACTCTTTTTATTGCCACAATTTCCTCAGATCTATTAGCAAAATAAATAAAAGCTGCAATGAATTTGTGTGTCATTAAAATTGACCACGGTTAAAAAATCCAAATGACACCCACAGCACTGGATCACTCACACTGATAATACGTAGTATGTAATGAGGAGGGGGAGGAGAGTAGAGAGAGAGAGAGAAGAACTTGATTGGAGTAGTGGTGGCCTCTCCTCCCACTCCCCACGTTGCACGTTCTAAAAAAAGCATCCACCCATTCACTGCTTGATTCCTTATAGGAAGTATATTACAGCGAATTGGAATTATTGTAATAGAAAAAATCATCATATACTCTTCACAACATGTATATACAAATGTGTCAATGCCTCATGTACAACAATATAAGTAGATAAAACCATGAACAAGTCTTTGCTAAAAACAGCAGTGTCCACCCTCAACTGTAAGTTCCACGAATGGATGTGTGTCAGCAATCACCCCTCGAGCTGTACAGTGGTCAACTTCGTGTTACTCAGTGACCGAGATTCTTCAACAATAGTGGAAATCAAAGTAACAATGTACAGGAGGTATGACGAGCTGGAAGAAATGTTGTCTGCTGGGGACGAGGGCCAGAGAGAAGAGGAGGTATAAAATGCAGAACACATTCCTTTCTTTAAGGTACAGGGTACAGGTCGGTATATCACATGGATGCTGCGAATGGAGAGGCTCCGATCATGCCATGTACACAAACGTGTTGATGTCATCCTCATCCCTCCGCATATACTTGTGCTCTATAAGCCACTCAATCTGCTCCTTGATCATCTTCTTCGATGGCAGAAACATGTTCTTCAGGATGTCTACCAGCTCCGTCTGCAACTGAGCATTCGTAATCCTCTTTCTCATCTTCAGTATTTTGATTATGGCCTCCTGTCAGTTTCCCCATGTAAACGATGATGTCGATAGAGAAATGAGAAGATAAAAAAATAAATTATTGCAATGTGAAATCTAATGAGATAGTAGGTAGTAACAACCAAAAAATAGTATAACACAATGCTTACCATACTCATAACTTATGTAAATTTTTGTGGCTACTGACACTACACAT
Source organism: Rhinocypha anisoptera (assembly GCA_011762765.2). NCBI lineage: Eukaryota > Metazoa > Arthropoda > Insecta > Odonata > Chlorocyphidae > Rhinocypha > Rhinocypha anisoptera. The sequence goes on along the minus strand of WURS02024899.1, from coordinate 3,398 downwards.
TCTCATCGTGATGACAACGAGCATGCTATGTACTCAACAAATATTTTCCATATTTCTCTAAGTGGATATAGCACGAAGAAATACAACAAAATAACTAAGCCATAAATTCCATATGAATAAATGTATTTCTAACTGATTCAGTTTATGGATCAAGAATGGTTCATGAAGGGGGGATTTCACTGATCTGGCTGATACTATGTTAAACATCTACATGGCATGCATGCATGATGTATGGGGTTACTAAGAACTCATTCATGTCAAAATGGATGAAAATGAGGCCATTACTTCCTAATTTTTTACCCCAAAAAGAGTCACATGCCACCGAATATCTCCTATGTGAAATCTTAGAGATGAGCAGAATCATTTCTGGAATTACTTAAATTTTTTCAGACATAACAAACATATAATTAAAAAGGTCACCTTAAAAGATGCACGATCCCTTGCATGACCTCTTATTAGAAAATGATATTTCAGAGAATGATGGGATCATGCAAGGAGAAATTATAAAAATTTCTAATTTCTTCTCGATGTGCATGCATGATCAGCAAACGTCAGCCATATTTGTTATGTGAAATAGGAAGGTACCACTTCGAAGATAAAAAAAAGTCATGTTGTCATGACTTAGAGCATAGTACTGTGGCAAGCTAACAGTAAGGAAATGTATTTTATTTACTCATTTACTATAACACCAAAAACAGCAACAAGGCCTTAAAATTGTGTTTTAAAATAAATAAATAAAAAGTCAAAACAGAAAATAAATAATAAAAATAAAACAAAGCAACAATAGGAAACAAAATTTAACATATTAAACACTGAAATGATGTTTTAGGAGTGAGGTGAAGGTGTTACGAGGGAAGAAGAGGTCAAGAGAAGGGCAATCAACAATAAGCGAGTTAAAGCAGGCAGGTATGCGGTAGAATAGAGATCTTTGAGAAATGGATAGGCGATGTTTTGGGACGTGTATAAAACTGCAATTGCGAGTGTTGCGGGATGGAATTCGGAAAAAAAAGAAGGATAAGAGTTGATCAGAGTGGAAGAGTCCATTCATGAGGCGCTGAAAGAAATTCATGCCCATAACTAAACGGCGCAGGGCAAGTTGTGGTAGTGCAAGGTGTGATAGCATTTCTTGGTGTGAACAGCGTCTGAGGGAGGGAACAGCATGACGTACAACTGCCAGGAAGAAATTAAGAGGAAGATTGAGGTGGTTGAGGGTTGTGGGGCATGTGGTAGACCAGATTGGTAAACAGTAATCCAGAATTGGTAGTATACACCCAAGAAACACAGATTTTAATGCAAATATATCAGTAACTTCGGAAAATCGGTACAGCATGCCTAGTATTACTATTGCCTTTGCAGTGACGGTTTTGATATGTTTACGGAACAATAGTTTCTCATGAAAAGTGACATCAAGATCAAGGTGGGATTTAACAGCAGGAACAGGTTCATTGGCAAGAGTAAATGAAATGTGGAAAGGATCAGGTTTTAGAAAAATGACATTGCAGCTGAATTCCTTGGGTTTACACATAACTTCCATTTTTAGCACCATTCATCAACATAATTCAGGGAGGAATATAGTGCAATTGAGTCAGCTGCAAAGTCAACTTGCTTGAATATCTTGCAACCGTCAGCGTAGAGGAGAATATTGCAACCAAAGGAGAGCACATCCTCTACGATGTCGTCCACGTACAAAGCAAATAATGAAGCTCCAAGCACACTACCCTGAGGCGAGGGTTAAAGTGGTTGAAGTACAGTACAAGTTTGCTATAGCGAGTATGGCTTATAACGAGAGTGTCGCTACAGCAAGTGATCGTTTTGCGATGGTTGGTCCACGTGTTAAAACATAGGGAGTTCCACCGGTTATCGTGTTACGAGTGAACACATCTGCACTATCGCTATAGCAATTAGATTTTGCCATGGTTGCACTCTGGTTGCATAACTCTCAGGATTCGAACATGCAGTACATGCATCATGACTAGTGAATCTGCATTGTAAGGAAGGCTTTACGAGAGACTTTGTGGTAACTTTACGAGAGGAGACTGTAGTTGAATGCCACAGACTTTCCTGGGGAATGACACAACAACTTATATTGGAATCAGTGCTCGCCTAACATTTCCTGCTCAAGTTGTTTCAGTATTGATAACCAGGTTTTTCAGAGGCTCTTTGCAGTTGCTAGAGCTAGGATGGAGAAGAAAAGAAAGGCCTTAAATTTAGAAACGAAATTTGCTATCATTGAGGCTTGTGGAAGAAAGGACACTAATAAATCTGAAATCGGCCACAAATGTGGCTTGTTGTCATCAACTTTGTTCACCATTCTGAAGAATGAAGAAAAAATTAGGGCTGCCTATACATTATAACATGCAGCGGGGAGTAGCAAGAAATAGCGACTGGCAAATAATACTGAATTGGAATCGGTGTTGTTTGATTGGTTTTCATAGCAATGTTCAGTTGGAATTCCAATCAGTGGTCCAATGCTCAAAGAAAAAGCAAGAGTTTGCCATAAGAATGACAATAGAGAATTTTGAAGGCACTGATGGCTGGTTAATTAGATTTAAAAGAAGAAGAGGGATTTCGCTTCATTACATCAGGGGTGAATCACAGAATGTCAGCTCCAAAGCAGCAGCAAAGCTCCCATTCCTAAAGTCAATCATGGAAAGATACTAGGCAAAGTTAATTTATTTATGAAGGAAAATTTTCTGGAAATTATTATAGATGGTCATTTACTTTAATTGTTGTACTATTCATTATGAACTCCATGTGTTGATTCTTTGACAGTGAAGGGTGACCCTTGCAAAGGTGGAAAACGTAGCAAGGAAAGAATAACAGTTCTCCTCTGTACAAACATGGATGGAACTGACAAAATGAAGCCATTAGTCATTGGTAAGCCAGCACGCCCATGATCATTCTTCAGCCAGCCAAGTATTCCATGCACTTATGAGTCCAACAAAAAAGCATGGATGACATCCCAACTTTTTTTGAAGTGCCTCCGGACTTTTGATGCCAGAATTGGAGGAAGAAATAGAAGGGTTGTGTTGTTAGTGGATGTGGAGTCACTGTCCAGCTCACCCAAACTTTAAAATGACGGATGTTGAACTAGTGTTCCTTCCTCCCAATTGCACGAGTGTGTTACAACCAGTAGATCAAGGCATCATTCGTGTGCTAAAACACCACTTTGGATCAATGCTCATCAATTCATTAATGTTGAAATTGGCGATTGCAGAAAAAAGCTAAAATGGAATGTCCTAGAAGCAATCCATGGGTAAGCAGCTTCATGGAATAAAACTACACCTGAAATAATACATAAATGTTTTGTGCATGCAGGAGTCAAGAAAAATGCAACAGAAGTTTTGGTTGAAGAATCCATGGATTCTGAGGTGGAGCCTGAGAGTTGGAAGGTTGTG
>WURS02024888.1:0-11817 GCA_011762765.2 Rhinocypha anisoptera | reverse complement strand
AGACAATCTCTTGAACCTCCTCTTATTTATGGAATCGTAATTGTTAACCGTAGGTCATACCTTTTCTATGATTGTTCATGAAACGTTGCCAAAGATACTACCGATGCTTGACTTAAATTAGTTACGTGTGCATGAGTTTTGGTGACAATATTTTAATTATTTTTTAATGAAATGATCTATTTTCAATGCATTTGCAGATAGATTGATACAACTACTTCATTGTTCATTTTCGCCCACTTTTGGTGCCGCTATTAAATGACGAAATAGATGAATTTAAATGACCGTTGGCTGTAACGAGTGTGCGTTATAACGAGAGATTTTTCGTCATTTATCAGCTCTCGTTATAGCGGACTTCTACTGTATATTCATATTTATTAATTTAATCAGTCAATGTTATTTAACATTATAGTTGATTGGATAGGGTATAATGTGTTGTATAATATTTATATATGTATCAGTATATTATAATGTGGTGTATAATTTGAGATATAGTGTGTATTGCAGGGATAGTGTGTAATGCAGTGGGAGTAGATGTGCCCAATAATGCCCTAAAGCTAGAATGAGATTGATGTCCCTATTATTGCTATTCAATAGAGAAAGTGAAAATTTTTCAAAGCACAACTGTGTGATAATAAGCAAGAGTTTGAAATGCACTTTGATACAATGTATTGCCTGGTTATTTCTTTTTTCATGTATTTTTTTATGAAATGGACAATTTGCTACAGAAGGAGTATACACCAGGAGTTTTGAAACTTCAGTAAACACGGGAGAAAATCAAAAGTTTACTTCCGGTCAAAGTTATATCGATCATGCAAACACACATCCCTGCCACAAGTAATGAAAATTATCATGGCTGGGATGAGATATGTTTTCAAGGGCAAAAAAAATAAGGTTATGAAATATTTATTGACTTATCATTAAGAGGTCAAAACCGACCATGTAATCTACTTAATACTTGGTTGAGGCTACCGCTGTCTTTTGGGTTTGAAGATTCATTTCTTTCGGGGTTTCTTCCGTGTCTGTCCATGTTGTGGGGACGAGAGTTTCTCCAGTGTTGCAGTTCGCGACTCCAAGGTCCGAAGTAGCACCTGATTTTTGAAGGAAACGTTTCCTTCATAAATCAGGTGATGCATCCAATGAAAATCCACCCACCTGAGGACCAATCAGAGTGCAGCTTGTGGGGCTTAGATGTGTATAAAGGCGGTCAACAAATCTGCAGAGACCACTTCGGACATTGGAGACGCTAGCTGCAACACTGGAGAAACTGTTGTCCCCACGACATGGACAGACACGAAAGAAACCCCGGAAGAAATGAATCTTCAACCTACTTAATATTTCAGTCATCCACAAAAGACTCACCAAATGCATCGTTGATGAAAGGCTCTTCTTCTTCATCCTCCGGTGCATCCAATAATGGCGTGAATGCATACCTGAAATTTGAGAAAAATTATTTTATTTTGTCCCAACTCGGCAACTGCGTGCGTGCTGCAACAAGGTTGTGTTTAAAAAAACTGAAGTAAAATAATCGGCGGGCACGGCACCGAAGGAGATCTCGGCAACATTGCATCAACAGAACAGACTTTGTCTGAATTTTCCTAGCGTCTTCCTAGCTTTGTCAATGCAAACAAACAAAAATCAGTAATAAACACATTCACAAACGTGAAAGTTTCAACATCACTGTGCATTCAAAAAGTGGTGAATTTGCAATGGTGCAAATTTTCGTTGCGTCTGGCCACCCGGTGATGAGAAAGAGTTGTTTTCCATTTTTCACAACAACTTCATTTGTATCAATTTAGAGAGCATTTAGGAATTGGCAAATGTTTCAACAAAGGACAAATCCAGTTAATGTTTGATTTCAATATATATCTTTCCATTGTGATTTTAAAGGCTTAATATTTTGACTAACTTAGGTGAAAACATGGGCATCTTACTTACTTATGCGGTTAAAACATGCTAAGAAAGGACGTTTAAAAAGAAAAATTTGTCTCAGACCATGCAACTCAGGATGAAACTATTTATAATTTGGTGTCAATTACATTGAGTTTTCACGTCACTTTCTTGCATATGACATTTGAACGAATGTCCTTAATTTTTAGTCTGACGGCAATGAGATCAATGCATCCATGACCACCCACCTTTGGTTATTGTTTGTTGGCCTCCAGAGAAACATGATCACAAGAAGTATCGACGAAAAGAGTATGTGCCAATAAGCCTCGTCAACCCATAAGTACTTCCAATCCTAAAAGCAGAGTTAGGCATTAACGCAGGAAAAAATTATCGTATGTTTGAGTACGAGAAATTCTCATGATATACTTACTGTTAAACACAAAGCCAACCTATGTGCTTTAATTGAATAAAGCATAAAAATTACTGATGAGATTACGGCAAAAATTAAAGTATTAGTAAAGTGGCGATAAAGAGATAATTTGACAAGATTCCTGAAAAGATAAAAAAAAAGGAACATTCACATTTGTTGATAAGATTTCATCATAAGAACACAAAAAAAATGTTTGTGCATAATTAATAATTCATTGAATTTTTTATGATTGACAGTTCTGCATGATGATTGCATTAGTTTAATAACCGTTTTCCATGATAAACAATAATGGTAATCTAACAATTATTAATCTAAGGGAGTCGCTTCTACATGTTAATCAAGATATCTCACCTTCTAAGACGTAGTGTGCGCGTAGTTTGAACCAGTGATGTGAATATCCACCAACATATGAGCGAGTCGACTAGGGCAAGTGGTGCAGAGGCAAGAAGGACTTGAGATGAAGGGTCGTTCTTGGGATTCAACACTCGCAGGAAGCTTTCCACTGATGCAATCACCAAATAGACCACCCCCACACTCATAACTCGGTGAAGCATTGGTCCTAAGCGGGGCCTGGAATGGTTTGTTTTATTAGATTGGTGTTTAGAACTTCATTAGTTAGTACATATATAAAGCTGCAATTTCACTGACTGACTCACTCACTGACTGACTCACTGACACAAATTCCTAGGCACTTTCACTCAAGCTATCAGCCTGAAATTCTCATGGAAGGCCTACTTTTTTAGCGATATTTCTTTTGAGTTGAGCTACTTTTCAGGCCAACTTTAGGGACATACTGGAAATAAAATTTGCTTCATTCCGGCATACAGTTTTTCTTGCTGGCTTATATGAACAGCTGAAGACTCCTTAGCTTTACCAATTTTAGTGAAACTCTCTTCTTATGTTTCATTCTGTGTGTCCCTACCCACTTGCTAAATGCAAGTGCCATTTACTAGTTAGTGTATATAAAGCTGCAATCAGACTGACTGGCTGACATTTAAATTTATATAATATATATTAAACCTTTTTTGCTGGAGCCCTAAACTGGCGTACAGTCCCTGCACATATGACTGTGCAACAAAATAAAGGAAAAATTACAAAAAAAAAGGTTGTCAGTACTGGGGAGATGATTCTGAACGCCAGATATATTGGTCGTTCGGCATAAAAGGGTTGATATGAATTTGTTAAGGTCATATTTTTTTACACTCCAAACACATTTAAGGTGAGTAAAATATTTTATTTATACTTTAGATCTCCTAAGGAATTTAATAAAAAATTATTTATTAAACAAAAAAGTGGGTCGCTAGATCGGTATGTGGCACTTTTTGAACATACCCCTAAGGGCCGATAGATTCCCTGCCCACTGGCACTAAAAGGGTTAATTTATGAAAAAATTGAGATAGGAGCTTCGAACTTGTACTTAAACTTGCCTGAAATACTACAGTTTTTTTATTCTGTCCATGTTTATTTGTATAATGGTAAAAAAATTGATGAAATTCCATTAAAAATGAAATATTTATGTTTCTAACGGCTTCCTTACACAAAGTTGCTATGGATGCCAAATTGTTGTTCCAGTTGGTTTAAGCCAATGAAGCATACAAGGAAATCAACCTTCCGCCTTCTTTATAGCCCATTATTGCTGTATATTTGAGCTAAAAAATGTTACCTCCTTTTTTGTTTCACCTATAGGATTTTTTCGCATATTAATGTCATTTACCACCTATCACACTACACGTCTTTACCGTTATGAGCTAGTATTTTCCTTACTTGCTTAACGAAGCAACGTTAAGCTCCTCAATTTTTTCATTTTTTGCCCTTTGTTTATATATCATAATTTTTGTCCCAGCCCACTTGCTAAATTTAAGTGCCATTTTCTAGTTTTGTATAAAGTTCTAATGAAACATAAAAGATGACTGATCGTATTAAAGTCACAGAAACAGCTGGTAAGAATAATTCATGCAGACTGTGTCACCAAAAGGCTGGATAGAAAAAATTAATAATTTTTAAAAATAAGTTCCTTATTATCATTTTCTACCCTTTTTTCTAAACAGTGGGTAGTACTACCCACTGTTTCTATACTAGGTTATGGTAGCCAAGTGGGTAGAGAGCTTGACTATGGAACAGAGAACTTGAGTTCATGCCCCAGTGATACCTCAGGACTCCTGGAGAGAATATACCAAAAATTAAGAGGTTTCATAGGCACCATGTCTTACTGGGTAAGGCATGGTCGGTGAGAAAACGGTGATGAGTTTCCACTCATTTTGATAAAAATGGTTGTGGTGACCAACCACCAACCAAAATTAATTTCCAATTGACATCTTTAGCAAGGCATCACCACTTACTTGACAATTCCAAATCCAAGACTAACAATGATGACAAGCATTCTAGCTAATGCTCTCTTGCCACAAGAGACCAATTCTGCAATGAGGACAGCTGCTTTAACTGATTCACCAGTGGAGTTTATGCTCTGATATTCTGCATAAAATGTTGCCTGAAACACCAATAAAAATTTCCACTTTTAGCAAATAAAACCTTTGCTTGAGAGTTACCTCTGCCTGTGGATGTTAAAGTTTTAGCACTATGCTATGAATAAAGTAAAACAACTAGTGCATTTATATAGATAGTTCATGCTCCACTTTATTATCAACTACAGTTACTAATGGTTTATACAAATGTAAAAAAATGAAATAACAGATTTATGGAATAATGAAAACATTGGATTTAAACATTCAAGTCTCAAACAAAATGCTTTCAAAATAATGTAATTTTCATGAGTCAAATGCAAAGGTTAATTATTCATAATGAGATGATGAGATGCTATTCTCTATCTTGTGAATAGGAACTGATGATTATTTCCTCATTCACATTCAAATACCCAACCAAACTACATATTTACCATATGGTATTGATAACAACTTTATAAAAGAACTATTCAGCATTATATGGACTAGCATTCCTTATAATGAAATGTTACTATTAAATAAGTGACCTCTTTTCCCTTAGAAAATGACAGGTATTTTAGGTCTTAAAAATGTCTATTTTCACTGATTATGTTATATTTATGCATCTGGTGAATCACTTGGCAAAACATACACCACATTTATGTATGTTGCTCATTGTGGAATAAAGTTCATTACCATTATAAGTAATATATTTTAATATAATGTGCGATATATTCAAATAAGTGTTGGCACCAAAGTTCAAGTCCCGGTGATGTTCCTGGACACCAGATCTCCCTGGGGACTGCAATTATGGCTCTCGAAAAAGAACCGGCCTCCCTGATCGGATGAGTGAATTTTAACAGGCTGTTAGGCCTTGTACATGTGAACCTCTACCCTTTAACTAGAGTCTGACCATGTAGAAATGGTCCTGTGAGAAAATTTCTGTGCACCCCCTCTATGTCTTCAGTACCCCCACTCCGGGCTTCTTCCTTCCGGTTTCGTGCCTCCTCCTACCAGCAACACTTCAGCATAGTTGCCAGCTCTTGATGTTTCGGTTCTCTCTCGGTACCCCAGTGTGTGTGCCGGTCTGTGGAAAACTGGCAACATTGTTTGCCTCTCCTCCAGTGTGTGTGAGTGAGAGAGTTAATAAGGGGAGGTGAAGCCGGGAGGGGTGGTATGCAGTCGTAGCTTCACCCACCGTTCACTGAGAGGGACCATTTCTATGTGGTCGGACTCTATCAAACCGATATTCGGACTGAAGACCATGGTTTATTCACATTTTGAAATCCTAGAATGGACAGAGATTAGAACAGATGTCCCTAGGTTCTATTTTTCCTTGCAAGTTACTGCATGCCAGTCACTTTGACACTTATATGCACAGAATTATGTACTTACTTGCCTAATAAAAACCTTTATTGGTGGCTCAAATACCATAGTGTATCTGATACAAAATGCAAAATTAAACTAAATTTGACTTTTCATTTTTCGGCATTTTGACCACCTTTTTAGCATTTTGCTCTCATTGTGTTTCCATTACGTTTCTACTAGGATTCTCCCACGTAATATTAAAACCATGGGCACTCGTAAAATCCATGGCACTGACCATTAATTGTGAGCAACGTTTAGTCTTATATCCTTACATCTTTCTGCTGTAATAAAAACAACCGCTCATTCCTATTCTACTGAAAAATTGCTAGAACTCCTGCACTGTGTAAACACCCTTTCTTTGTGGATGCAAGAAATACAATGGCGTTCACATTCATGGTTTAATGTTCATTGGACTTGCGCAAGTATATGTGCACCATGTAATCGGGGTTTTATACAATACTTCCCCATTTCTTCTCCCATTTTTATATTTCTTCTAGCAATTCACACACTGTTTGGCTTCAATTTATTCTAAAGTAATAATATTTGACTAATTATGAAAATATTTTGAGAATAACAAAATAAGGCAATATGTATTTCAATTTGATTTGGCTAATTTTTACATAGGCAATTCTTTGTTATTTCACAAATTCAGTCAGTATTAGAATTTTGGTCTTGCCATCAGCTGTCACAGCCATGCATAAGGACAACAAGAAAAAAAAGGGCAAAAGGGATCAATGACAGCTGTTGCCAGATTTGATGAGAAAAACTATTCGACCCTTCTATGATTAACATCACTCTTACCTTTTCCAGCATTCCCAGAAATATTACACCTCCAATCCAAAACTGGATCCGGAGAAGGTCACGCCATTGGCAGAAGGACACAACGAGCCATGCCAATCCAAATATTACATATATGAGGCACATTACACCATAAAACTGAAAAATTCAGGGTGACAGTTAGTACCGATTAGTGAGTTTCTATCATTCATCATTGAATAAGCATAAAAATTTTATACTCACAGGAAGTAGGGGCCAATCCAATGCAGAGAGATAGCCATAGGTGCCCATCATCTCAATGTGAACAGAGGCATTGAATTTTGCCTTATCACTGTTAATTTTTAGAATAAGCAAATAAACTCCATCTTTCTTGATTGTGTACACAGGATGAGGTGCTGGCTGTGAGGGAAATTAAATTATATTACATCATGGTACCATGAACATTGAAATTTGTGGGAATAAAGTCACCAATAAATTTTTATTTGAATTAATTAACACATTAGGTGACTAGAGATTATAGTTTTCTATGCCAAGAAGTCATTTGAGAACATTTCTTTAACATGGGGAGCTTCATGGAGGGGAGGAAGAGTGACTGCCTCCCCGAGCCTTTGTTAGAATTAGTTCCTAGCATGATATTCAATCTTTTAATAAAACAAAGAAGCCATTGGATGTCAAGTCCCAGCCAATGACCCCACCTGAAAGTTTTGCCAGGAGCCATCCTTGACCTATGGTCACCCTTTGGTCAAGATCAGCCACCTCCCTTGGCTGAAGCACCACCCCTAAAAGAGCGGTGGCACTGATTTTGGGAACCACTGCATTAGACGAAGGTCACAACTGGGAATTCATCCCCAAGGTTCTACATTTAGATCATAATGGTTGCAGATTAGATGCCACTAGAGAACTAGAAGTCAAAATGACAAATGGTTATCAACCATCAGGCTCCCCTCTCCTGCACTCTTTATCTTTCCTTCCCATTATGAGAGACAGCCACACCCTTCACCACCCTCTCCCTTATCATCCCACTCATCTAACTTTATGCCTCCCTTAACCTTCCCATTCGACACCTCATTTCCAATAGTTTTTCCAACACATTGTCTATTTCCTATTTTATTTTCCTTAAATCCAATTTAAAATATCCATTTTATATATATAATCCAAATAAAAAATCCAATTTAAAATAGCAACTGCGTAATGGAGTGAATTAAGACAGGGGACAAAACCTATCATGGTAACTTACACCCACTTAAAAGTAAGTTAATATGCACCAAGATATCCTAAAACTCAAGAGACACAAAACATTGATACAATCAGTTGCGATATATGGTGCTGAAACATGGACCTTGACACTGAGAATTTTTTAAAGGAAACATACTAAGGAAGACAAATGGACAATTCATAGAAAATGGGATACATTGAATACCGTATAATGATGAATAAAATAAATTCATTAAAGGAGATGTTTTAAGGTTCACTAAGGCATAGACAACAGTGGTTGGGACATATTGAAAAAAAACAGCCATACCAAAGAGGATGTTATATGGGAAAAAAAAATCAAGAGAGAATCAAGTATTAAATCATGATTTTTCTGACCCTCAAATGGGTTAACAGGTTCAGTCTACTTCTCTTCTACGATCATCCTGGACATGGCATTAAGTGCAAAGGTGAATGAGAAGGGACGATTGATTAGTGACGATTTAAAAAATTCCAAAGGCAGAAAGTGATGATTGATGGAAACACAAAACAAACTCTTAAAAAATAAGTGTTCCCATATATACTGAAGCAGCTCTTACAGAGACATTGTGCACCACTCACCTTTCTAGGGTGGCTAGGGTCTATTTTGACAGAAGTGTCATTCTGTGCTGGCACCTTTACCAGTTTGCTCTTCGCCCCTTCCACGGCCCCTCCCTCTCGCTTCTTCTTTGTCGTAAAGTAATGCATCTCTGGAGGCCCTTGTTCATCCTTTTCCTATGAAAAAAATCATGGTGGGAATATTTTCAGAGTGGGTTCGATTTGGTCTGATTCTTGCCAATGTAAGACCAAACCATTACACATGTACAATGCCACAGAAAGAAGGATTTCTGAATTGAATTCCTAATCCTAAATTTAAGATATTAAATGTGGTTTGTTCAGAAGCCCTTACTATATATATTTATATGCCTCTGGACACCTTCGATGAAACCTAGGCTGAGTGATTTTCAGGTAATCTGCCCCATGCATAGTTGATGTTACATTTCTCACAAGTAAAATGCTTTTTTTTCACATTTCTCATCTACAGTTTGACTCTGGTTTTCTACACTCTAGAACCCTAGATTTATGTACATACACATGCTCTGCTGCTTGCAATAGGATAGTAATATTGAACCAAACCCTTGACATTGTTATTTTTACCTGTTCTCTCCCAAAGGAAAAAAATAGATTTTATACTTTTTTCCTGAGTGATATGACATGTGACTGATAGAATGATTTTTTTTATCCAAAGTTAAGCTTAGAGGACATAAAGTAACTACTGACAATTTTCTTATGGTTGAAAGAAAATGTGAAAAGAAAATATCTTTAAATGCCCTACTTCAATTATTTTGGTTTAAACTCACTTTTCCGACCATTTACTACACATACTAATGATGGTAGAATTAAGGTATTATCAGTTTTGGATTGTCTTCAACAGTATTATTCAATATATATTGTTTGATCCTTGAGTTTTTGCCCATGATTTTAGGTCTAAAAATTTTAACTATACATTAGCAAATACAGTAATTAGACCAGAACATTAAACTATTAGAAAATGCATGCATTCTGATACAAAATAACTAAGTGTTTTCAATTTAAAAATATATGAATGGCACACCTTTTTTCTTTCTAAATTTCTATCTGAAAGTTGAACTTTAAAAAATTCCTACAATTTTAAATTGATTATAATGAATTCTGTGAGTAAATCAACCAACAATAATACATATCAAATAAAGCAGTTGTATAATCTAGATAGGAAACCACAAATATTTTATAAGGGAATGACTTTTATTTTGACAAGGGCAACAAATCACCAAACCAATTAACTTAAAGATGGGGTAATGTGAAAAGGGTGACAGTGAATGAAAAGCTGAAGATTAATAGACGGAAATACAAAATCTTAGCATGTCAAAAGAAACAACAAATAATGATACCCTAATTGTAATAAAAATATTTCAAAGTCCAACACTAAACAAACAACAAATGAGACCAAAAATACAATAAAATTTTAATCGAGCTCCAAGTAAACAATGTAATACTTTACCAACTCAAAACTGAGAGAAAACTTTTAACCGCCAATATTTGCAAGTAACTTATTTTTCTCCCCACTGACTACTGCTGCATGACTGTGATTTCACTATAGAGCCCAATGAAAAGCTCAAAAGGGTATTAAATATTTGTGTATGTTTTATTTTTAGCTTTAGAAAAGGTGATCATTATTGGAGCCTTATTACCAGTCTTTAATGACTGAGGATGAAAACTAGAAGATAACACATGCTTGGTTATTTTTTTAAAAGTATATTTTTAATGTACAACATGGATATTTAATGGGACTCTTCCCTTGTCAGGGAAAAAAAGGTCAAATGTAAGAAACGAAATAGCTCCTATTTAATCACCCACCTCAACTACCATATACTGAAAACCTTTTTGTATTGAAAGAGATGGTAGCAGCCAATACATTATGGAATTCTATCATAGGCTATGGAAAGAAAATTTTGCAATCCACATATATATAAAATATAATCAATTGGTTGAGATGTTTCACTACACTACACATTAATAATAATACTTTTATTTTTGTTTAAAGGTACATTGCATACTCTAGTCATCGTCAGTAAGGATTAGATATTAAGGTTGTCACAGTTTGTCATTAAAATTTCATGTCCAATATACTGGATTCAAAGTACTCATTTATATTATAAAAAGCATGTTTGTGCAGCCAGGTCTGTAGCACGACTTTAAATCTAGCACCACACACTTATCTTGCACTGGGGGGTAGTCTGTTAAATAGTCTTATAGCGAGACTAGATGATGATTTATAAGCTTTGCTAAGACGGCAGGCTGGAGCATCAAGTTCGTCTTTTTGCCGTGTGTTATATTTATGCACTTCTGATCTGACTGGGTAATCACTAATATTGTTCTTAAGGCTACATAGTAACTTATAAATAATAAGAGAGTAGATGGTCATAACTTTCAAAGAAATAAAGTTCCGAAGATGCTACAGTGTAGTGAAACATGTCAACCAATTGATTATATTATATATATATGTGGATTGCAAAGTATTCTTTCCAAAATCTTTTTGTATTGTTGGGGCAAGGTTATGGAATAGTATACCAAATGACATCAAAGATTCCACTTGATTATTTGCTTTCAAAAAAGCTTTTTTCATAATATTTAAGTATTATAAATCATGTAACATTATACAATACCTGGGTCTCGAATTTTGATAGTGTGCTTGGTATGTCTACCCCATTAAGAATGCATCCTCATTATAAAAAAAGAAGAATCACGAGAGACTAGGAACAAGACATCAAACACGAGCTTGATTAGTCTCCATTTATGCTGCCAAAATGGTGCAAAGTACTCCCTTCCACTTTCATACATTCCATGAACATATGATTTACACTGCACCACTGTTAAGGCCACCTTACACCATGCATGATATCATACGCATGTATGTGCATGTCTCGTCGGAAACGTTATCTACCAAAATGATGGGATCATGGGAAAAATAGAACATGTTCTAATTTTTTTTCATCATGCATGCATGATGCTTGCAAGATCAGCACTTGTCAGCCATGTTTGTTATGTGAAATATGGAGATTCCGCTTCTAAGCTAAAAAATCTTATTACAATAAGTTAACGCATAGTACTGTGACAAGCAGGCAATCAGGAAGCATATTAAAGTAG
>WURS02024867.1:0-11818 GCA_011762765.2 Rhinocypha anisoptera | reverse complement strand
ACACTTCCAAATTTACTTCTTTAATCTGTGGTTTCTCACTTCACACTCACCCCACACTTCGCACTCAACAGTCCCCTTCCCTTGGACCCCCCAAACTACCCTCTTGCCTTCCGCCCTGCTCATTCTCTCCTGAACGGACGAAGGTTGTGGTTCCACCGAAAATTCTTCACCACTGTGAGTTTTTTCTTTTTGTGTCCTGTGTCTTTGTACGTTCCATTAGTGTTCGAACCAATATTATTCACATTGTGAACATCTTAAAACCCGAGTTTCGGTGTTACTACATCATCATTAGGCCTGATGATGATTTTAGTGTTGTGTTTGTGGAAAATTTCACATCTTAATATTCATTAGAAGCAGTTTATTTAATGGCTGCAATTTTCGGCAACTTTGAAGTCGCGCGGTGTTTCAAGAAGAAAATATCATTTCTGAATACCTACCGCCTTCGGCGTTAATTAAATTGCGATTGACTTTAAGCATTTAAAATTAGATAATCTACAGTATCCGCACACCCGTTATGATACGTTTGTGTCCTTACGACGACAGTCTTGTTTTCGTCTGCGTCGGGACTAAAAAAATACATTTAGGCACAAGTGACGGATCGCATTGTGTCACCGCACCCCTACCTACATTATTATAATGGCTAATACTATGGAGATCGTGGTGGCCCAGTGGGTAGAGCCCTTGGCAACTAAACGGGGAGCCATGGTTCAAGGCCGGCTCACACATCCGGAAACCTTTATATGCCTCACAAAGTCTTGGACCACAATCTGGGAGACTTTTTGGTTAATTTAGGTCTTCGTGTAAAACCACAGTCGGCAGAATGGGGAAGGGTCTGGTCAACCACTTAAATCACCCTGATGTCCAAATTGTCCCAATCGCCTTTGGGAGCTTAGTATAACGTGAAGTCTACCTCACTCATCAAACCGGCCCTAGGGTTGAAAACTGCGGATGGTTATTCTTATAACACCGGATTTTTCGTGAATGAGAATCTCATATTATATTGATAAATATTTATGCGAAAATAGTATCATGTAAAATTTTTATGCTAAATAGTCATATATTAACGAAATTGTCACTAATATATTTTCACAAAAGGAGGACAGAAAAAGACGACCGGTTCTACAAAAACAAGTGACAACCTCTGTTTTGTTTCATTATGGAATTCCACCAGGTCACGGCACCTCAGTGAATCACTTGTATTGATATTTAAAAAATGATCTTCTTAATTTACGATGCAGTTTGTCACTAAATACGCCGACTCGTGGTGAATAGGAATATTTTCTACTATGAATTAGGAAAAAATTACCCTCTGATGATCACACTAGATATGAATGTAAAATGCTCATTTTTTTATATTTCTTAGGATTCATTCAACTGCCGACTGATGTGATCACTGTATAACTAAATGGCGAAAGAAAGGTAGCGAACAGTTTTTCGTTCTCAGGACAAAGAGTTCTCCAAAAGGCCGGAAAGGCCTTCTTATATAGTCCCCAGATTAGAGATGGAAAAGGGATTAGGCGGGTTGAAGGGAGGCGGACGATCCCTTATTAGGCGGACGAGGAATAAGACCCCCAAGGTACAAATGAAGTTATCCCTCCCCTCGTCTACGACAGGAAATTTCAAAACCACATTTCAATAAAATAATTAAATCACCCTCTTTAACGGAGCATTTGATGTTTATGGGTAGTGGAAGGGGGAACAGGAAATGCTGCGGGCGGGGATATTCTCATCGAACGATTAGGAAGATTCTGGCATAAAAAAATTAAAAATTGACTCGCCGATACTTTTTTCCGATCGGTATTTCCGTTCTTTGGGTCAATCAAATTAGTTTCTTGATTTCGTTTGCATGATTTCCAAGGATTCCGCCGTGTATGACGAGGCGGTTATAACAGAGTAACACATCACATTGGCGCAAAAACGATTGGGATGGGATGTGGAGATTTTTTATCGTGCAGGGATTATTGAAAGCCTTGCTACATTTTTATTTTGCTGGCCGTTATCCAGTAAAAAAATACGCAGTATCAATAAGGCTCAAATCATTTGGATTCATCCATTGCACCAAAAAGAAGGGTATTTTAAAAAGTCGGAAAAACGTTTGATGGTGGTGGCGGTCACGTTTGACTGAATGACGTATGTGAATGACCGCCCTTGGACCATTTATACTTAAACGTTATGACGAATCCTTTGGAATTATCTTATCGTTTTTGCAAACTAGGCATGGGTGATTCATACAAGATCCAGGATGATCCAGATTTGAATAACGGTATTATTTTCACGAGCCTTCTGGTCACTTGAGTCTTTTTCTATTTTAAAATGGGGAAAAAAAATTTATTTCATAGCTTTAATTTCATTTTTCTTTCAGGTAAGATCTTCCATTTTTGTAAGAACGACTAACTCGACAATCACGGGCATGATACTTGCCATAATGACGGCAAGTACGCCCCAACGTCCGCTTGACGAGTGATTTAAGTTTTCTGTCATTTTCTTCTTTGTGGCCATCGAAATACTTAAGCATCGAATCCAATGTAAGCCCGCCACATTTATAATACAGATTAAGTAACGGGCAAAAACTTCGGAAGAATATCTTTGTAGGTGATGATCATTATAGTGCCACGAGAGTGAATTCTTTATGTGAAACTTTGGTGGCTTTTACTCGTTGGCGGTAAACCGTAACTGTCGATGTTTTCACCTTAAACAATTTTCATTGATAGAAAAATGCCACCCAATGTTGACTAGGTTTGTCATGAGGATCTTTATTGACAATATATGCGCAAGAAAGTTGGGACACTTTCGGCAGTTTGTCTGCACCATAAACTCCTGTTGAAACTTTGTTAAACATTTTGACCTTTTTAAATATCCGTTTTAGTTCAAGCGAGTTCATACTCTTCAATGTGATCGTTCAAAAATTTGCTTATGTCAAAAACATTTTACATTGCACACATATACTTCTTCGCTCTGCTGTGGTTCGGATGAAAGCACCTTTAAGTGTGTTCTTTGAAAATATAGTAGTAGTATTATTTTAGTTAAGAGGGTGCTTCGACGGCTTTGGTCATTTCGCACCTCTTCAACTCATAGAAAAACCCATGTGAACAAACACTACATCCATGCCCTGGGCGGGATTCGAACCCGCGACCTTTGGGTTAGCCGGCGAGCACGCTACCCACCAGGCTAACCCGGTCGGCATGGCCTATGTTATAATGAAATCAGTGTGTACTTTTGTTCGTTGGCCATGTCTTTTTTTTGCTGAAGCGTTCAGGGCGAATAAGGAACATTTTTCAGCTGATATTTTGTGCCATTGAACCGTAAGAGCAAAATGCAAAAAGTTGTCAAAACTTTAGTTCCATCTAATTCTATCAATGAAGGACTCGTCATCTTGTGATGTACTCCATTATCCAAGTGGCTCATGGCTTGTGACATGAGAAATAAAATCAAGAAGTGCGCTTTCCTTGTTATTTTTCTCCGAAATCCAGAACCAGTATTCCGCGTATGATTGCTATAGTCCGACAGCGGAGAAATGGTCCTTCTTGGTGAACGGTGGGTAGAGCTACGGCTGCCTACCACCCCTCCCTCCCCTTCTTTACTCTCTCACTCACACATTGGTGAAGAGGCAAACAGTGTTTTCAGTTTTCTCCACACCGGCGCACAGTGGGGTACCGAGAGAGAACCAAAACGTCAAGATCTGGCAACTATGCTATAGTGACGCTGGTGGGGGTGGCACGGTAGAGGGGAAGGAAGGAGCCTGGAGTGGGGGTAACCGAGGACAGAGAAGGAGTGGGGTGCGCAGGAATTTTCGCGGAGGACCATTTCTCGCGGCCCGACTCAAATGACAATCTTTTTGATGGTGGGATGCCTTGGTTCTTGCAGTTTCTAATTTAATTACCTGGCTCCTTGAATTGTATTTCTTCCACGCCGATTTCTAAATGCCATTGCGCGAAATTGAATGGTCTTCCTCTGCAGTTACCAGCAGATTGCAATTTAACCTTCGCACGCTCTCAAGAGAGCACCATTGAAACGCGAGGAAACGACTTAGCTTTCCTTTCGTGTTTAACTAGGCAGGCATGTATTGATTTTCACGCCGTGACGTAATGATGGCTCATTTCCTACCGCAGTTCTGTGTTCGTAAGGAGCTCTCGCTCCTGCAAAGTTTCACGCACCGCAATCTAGTATTTCGTATCCGCCTTGCCTCCCATAGAATTAAACTTTAGTGCGATCACCGTCAATTTCCGTTCTCCGTCCCGTATCTGCACTTTTGTTACAGTGAGATGGTTTGTATACTCGTGTCCGTCATATTATTTTGTCTTTCCCTCAATCATTTCAAATGTTTCCCGGAGCGCCCTTTACCTTTTGGGGATGCGAGGTGCTACCCAAAATGCCCAAGAATTTCTTCGTAAAAATGAAGAAACACCTCAAATCCTGAATCCCCCTCAAATTATAAGTAGTTACATCGCCCTTCTATTCAACGATTCCGACAAATTTCTCGTTGTTGTAAGCACTACTGGAAGTCCGCTGCTCTTCTCTTCAACAATAGTATAGTTTTTTACCTTACATAACTATTTTTTTGGAGTATTAAACGAGTACTGTGATTATTTAAAAATATTAAATCAGACAGTGAGTTGTCGTATTTTTCTATTAAGTTGAGCAATTAAAGCGATGGGGGGAGCTATGTAGAATCATTCATCTGCAGATGGCTTGGATTAGTGACCATATTTTATTGAACTCTTTCGAGAAACAAAGCTGATATATCCCATGCATAAGTCCCATAGAACGCCTTCCTCTGTTGTGGGTGCCGCCTTTGTTTTTGTTTTAAATCATGAGAATAGCGAATGAAGTTTTCACTTGAAAATTTCGCAATGGGTGCATTCCTTTTTTTTTGTGTAAGACCTTGGGGAGTTTCGAGGCATTAACATATCCCGAATAGAGTAGCCACCTCCAGTACCTGGAGGTGGCTTCTCCTCCGTCCTCGTTATCTCGCTTTTCAAGACCCTTTGCCCTCTTACGACCTTTCCTCTCCCACTGGGGGAAGCGACAGCTTTTCACCTTGAACTTTAAATGTAGTTAGTCTGGGTTTGATTGATTCTTGCCGATTCCCGTTTGAATGCATCGCATGTCGCCACCAACTGCAGTGAGAAGGTTCGTTCTTCGATTCCGGGCAACCACCCATAGATGCAAATAGCTTCGAAAATTTATGAGTTTTATCGATGTGTGTTTTCTCTTTGGGTTCGTAATTTTCTGATGGTGCAGTATTGACCTTGGATAGTTGTTGAGACCCATTGTTTCATAGATAGATAGTCTCTATTTCGGACTCCTCTAAATTTAGGCCCATCATCCACCTAACCCCACGTCACAATTTAAAAATTATACTAAAATTGACGAAGTAACAAAAAATGAAACAGATTGAGCAGGATATGTACATGTTAACAAGTAACTTTACAAACATTACTTATAGATAATATGCATACAAAAAATATAAGTGATATTAAGTATATACATGATTATATGTGGATTACATGAAGCGATAGATACGTTTTCATTTATGGGAAAATAAAGGTAAATATACTGATAGTGCAGCTAAGGATCAGAATAGAGGCATACGAAAAAATACAGGAAAGAAATCAATACAGTTAGATTGGTATCCTCGTTGCATACCATTATTTGATAATGTAAGTCCTTTATCAAAACTGGATAGTGACCCCGCAGATTGTAATACATTTCTTTGAACTCTTTCATGACCTGTAGAAAAAAGCAGATGTATATACATTGGCACAAAAATAAATATGCATGCATTCACACGCACACTAAGCGCTTTACAGGTGTTCGATTGAGGTATGCCTAGAGAGTAAACTCGAAGCGAATGTATGTCTTCGCCAACAAGCTACCATTTTCGTTAATTTAAAAATATTTGTGGGCAGTGTACACTAATTGGGCTGATTAGAAGTATCAAGAATTGTTTCGCACATTTGTACTTGACACACAGTAGAAACGTTCGAAGCGGTCATTTGTTAAATGAGTTCCTCTCGGGCCTTCAACCGAGTAGTGTGGTGGTTGAAGACCCGGGAGGAATTCATTTACAAAAATACACCGGGAAAGCGCGAGATATACTGTCATTTGTTGTTCTTGCCGTCATACTTCGTTCAGTACGCTAATATTTAATATTTCTCATTCCTGAAAATGGCGACTTTGATCATTTATGATAAATAATAATTTCAAGAATGCCACTGGAGATAGTTGGCACGGATTTACTCTTACTTTACTCTTGTACTCATGAAGAGATGTCATTTGAACCTGAAAAGCTTACTTTCCAATCCATTCTCACATTTCCTTCGAAATACCATATAAGGGTGCAACGGGGGATTCGATACTTTAAAAAATTCAAGGAATATGTTTAGTCGCGCAAAATGTATGTCTTAACTCATTTATTAATTATTTCTTCGTCAATGTCTGACATTACTTGCTAGTCATTGTGTCACCAACGATTTTCCATTTATTGGCATTTTTAAAAAATCAGTTGCATTGCATTATTATTTGATTATTTTAAAATCCATCGTTGATATTTGAAAATGAAAACAAAATTTTCCTCACATGTGTCACCATGTTTTCGAGCAATTCCTTTATGACTGTTTCGTCTATCGCTCTGCATTGCTAAAATTGTCGTCACTTATAGAAATAGATGCATTTGTTTTTTCTGGGTTTGGTCAAGCCAATTTCCTTGTTTTTTTCAAAACTGTTTTTCACTCGTCGAGTAGTCGTCACGGGGACGGATGTTAGTTTTATTTACTCAGCAATTCTCCTCAGGATTTCGAGAAATCTCGAGTTTAAAGGCGTATTTTCTTCTACCGGCATGTATTAGTCTGCTCAACTAAATTGTCATGGTAATTACCCCGAGGACCTCTGGAAAACCCTGATTGGCTCTCCTTGAGAGGTTGAGGGAGAGAGAGAGAGAGAGAGTAGTCGATTTCATTTTCAACTCTCAACACTCAACACCACGCGAATAGGCCTCCTTAAGTCATATTTAAACTTTTTATTGCCCGCCTGTAACATTTTCGTCCGATTTGCTTACCCCGTGACCTAGATCCCGCGGGTTCGACCCCCCCTTTCGGGCGTCGGTGCAGTGACGTGGCTCTTTGCTCGGCGAATCAAATGACGCACATTGGTGGGAAAACCGCAACCTTTTTAAGGGTCATTCTCGTGCGTGTCTCACGCAGGTAGTCGGCAATTGTTCTGAAATAACGACGTCCACGGCGTTCTTTTCAATGCAAACTTTTAAAAACAAATACGAGGAAAATAGTTTCAATTAAACTTCAATTGGTATAAAAAAATATTGTTTTTGCATTTAATTGCTTCGAGAATATATTGCTTTGCCTTTTCAGTATCATAGACAGCAGTTAACCTTGTAAAACAATCTCAGTTGTAGCTAAAGCTTCAAGGTTTACTAAACATTTTCTAGACTATGATTCGTTTTTTTTAGTTTTCGAGGAAAAAAATCCTGCAATCATTGAAATTTCTCATTCTTCAATCGTTAACGAATAAAATTGTTGTGACCAAAAGCCAATCTAGTAGTTTATAGGAGTTATTAGTGATATTTTATGTTTATAAGGTCCGTCAATGGTTATCTTCATGTAACACCTCTTCATATAAAAAAAACCATTTGGACAAAGACACCACCAAAACCAGAGGCGGGAATCGAACTCGCGACCTTTGGGTTAGCCAGCCAGCGTGTTACCTACCTACCTAGCTAATCTAGGTCGATGGTTTTTTTGTTTTTTTAAATCAACAAAAGATTTAATTCTTTTATTTTGTCCCTGATTGTACATGTCACAATGAGCATGAGTCAGTTCGTGAAGTCCCTCATATGTCTATGTAATTTTCCCATGATACAATATTGCCATAAGTGTTACTTTGACTCTTACTTAGCATTTTGTTTACTTTTACTTTGCTGCGAAGGCGGCCGCGGTGATTTTCCAATGAAACCTTGGTTTTCGGGTTGCTCCCGTGTCATTTAGTCAATAATGACGATAGTTTCGCCGGCTTTCCAGTCGGCATCGACTTTGGACCTTAAGATGCCGACTGGAACGTCGGCGAAACATTCGTCGTCGTCTTGTCGACGTCTGTCGTCATTCTTAACACACAACGAGGGAGCAACCCGAAAAACAAGATATTACTTTTAATTTGTTTCTGCTCCAATGTAGTCACAAGTTATATTTAAGGCCAAACCTCTGAATGCTATGAATTTTTATTGGCACCTGATGACGTAAATATCTGTCGCTCATGGAAATCTTTTGAGGTCCTCCGAGGAAAGCTAATGGTATCCGAAACACTGGGTCGCAACACCCGGGTCTGGCTGACGCTTTCTGGAATAAGGATTCGAGAAGGAAAATATTTTTAAAAGTTGTAGCGCTAACAAATGTTTAAAATTTAGTTTATCGAGGAGGCCTTTGGTTTGTGAAAAAGTTCTATGCCGGTAAGATTTAGATTTAGCAGCTTCCCTTCTAGTTTAGTAAGATTTTGATTTAGTGGCTTTCACGTGTACACTTAGTATTTATTCACTACTAGTTTCCCAAAACTGGAAAATCTCACGGTTTAGCGAAACTAGTTGTGAATAAATTAATCATGTATAATTTGGAAAGCAAAGTTTTCCGTGTTATATTAATCATCAGTAATGGTTTTTGGTAGTTTCTGTGCTCTCATAATACACTCAGACTACTAAATACGTCAACAAATCAAAAATTGCACGACGGGGTATAGCGATTCTCCATCGAGTCCCGTTTCCATTACTCGGGCCAGTTTATTGTCGCCGCGATCGAAGCGTTGGGTCGGAGGTGAAGGGGGAAACTGGCGTGCGGGAATCGGCGTCGGGCAGCGAAGAATCAGTTGGCGTTTAAGGATGTATTGGCTATAAGTTGAGATAATGACAAATCGATGAAACTTTGGTTGGACCTTCTGATTATTACAAGTAACTAACCTGCCAAATTTCAAAACTATTCAGAAGATCGTTAGAAAGATATCAAAGTTTGAAATTAATATGCTCCCTAAAGGGAAATGGCTGAATTAATGTGATCATACAAATTTAAGGGAAAAGTAAACATTTAACTAAAAATGAGAAACCATTGAAACATCTAGGGGTAATAATATAATTTGATATCACCAATAAAAACAATCAATCAGAGAATAGTACACGAAATATTTATAATAAATTGCAGCTACTTCACGCTTTTCTTCAGTCGCAAGGCAGAAACGTGGAAAATTCGCATTCATGATGCCTCTGTTCTCTGGCAACTGTAAGGTGCCGTACATATATACATATACGTTGCCGTTGTCATGATCTTTCGATTCGCTATTATCAAGGTTATTTTACTACACACGACTATTAGCTACAATATTTATTCCATTTCACCTCTGTGTTGCCCGTTGTGTATATACTTTCTCTGTTACGCGTTTCCCTCTCCAAAAGTAAGCCTTCTCACTTGACATTTTTCCACAGCAATACTGCAGTGCTGACAACGTATGAATGCATTCGACGTTGCCAGAATGTATGGCATTATAAATCATTTTTTTTCATCTATGATTATAAAACAAGTAATTTTTAACAATAAAAATGTATCGGATAAACATCTTAGTTATTTAAGGAAATAATTAAAATAAATCAGAAAAATATTTCAGATTTACAATTTCCGATATTTTAAGGGCATAGGTATGTCAAAGAAGTCACAAGTGGGTCCCTTGAGATTAAAATTGATGTAATTATCGAATTAATCTGCCTAAAAAATATGTACATGCAGTACTGTTAGCAACCGACTAAAATCAATTTGATTCGGTTGCTCTTCGTAAATATAGAAAAAAGTGCAATGATCGCTTTGTGTCGAAGCTGCAACTTTTGGGTAGGGTGTTGTATAGCCAATACATCCTTAACACCGCTGCCGACGTGTATAGTTTCTCGACCTCAATTCAGGTGACTCAATCACTCATCGGCGCGACTTTCTGGCCACCTTCAAGGACAACCAAGAAGTTCCTTTGGGGACGCCCGTGCCCTTGCGCCAAGCAAGCAAGTAGCTGGGAGAAGGGTCGAGAATCCAAAAATGTGACCCAGGAACATACCTGCTTGAGTATCTCTCCTCCGCTTTTTCTTCGACGTCCCTTCCACTCTTTCCGCCGCTCCATGTTTGACATCCACCGAATCCACCTCGCCGAGAATGTGTTCTCCTACGTTGCCCCTCCCCCCTCCACACTTTTGCCCCGCGGTGGCGTTGCGGCCATGTAGGCATAACCTGCAAAACGCCCATTTTTTTTTCTTCCCGCCATGTTCCTGCCTTCGCAGGAAACGTCTCAATTTGAGCCTAATCCTGTCTTTGCCGACTTCGCCTCTTCCCTTTGCCCCGTCATCATCCTGTCCCTGCTAACCTCCTTTATCCCCTTCCCTTTCTGACGTTTGCCTTTCTCGGCGTTCTTTTGTTCCTTTCCTGCTCCTTGATTTTTACCCCTCCCTTTCTTCTCTTAATTCCTTGCGAAATTTCCACCATGTTTTTCCGTAATCTCAGTGGGTACGGTTTTGTGTTAGGTCGCATGTGGATCACATTGCTGTAGTTCACCATTAGTATCCGTGTTCCATACGAACTCATTCCAAACTTCAAGTTGCCATTGAAGTCTATTAGATTTAAAGTTGGCTAAAGTTGACCACCTCAGACTTCACTTCGTGGAAGTTTTACCTTTGGTTGGAATGAAAGATATTTAGTATTTTTCTGCAGTTTATTCAATGGTACAATTTCACCGAACTACGGCTCCGTCAGGTACATTCTTCCTTCTTCATTCTAACCTTGGATATCTGTAAGATTTCGTAAGGTAGCAAGAGCATTGCTCGTGATTGAAAATTAGTTTCCATCAATCTTTGGTAATACTGCACAGTTCAATATGCTCAGGCATTGCGCCGCTAGGAACATGACATCAAAGCAGCGGGTATATTTTTATCCGGAAATATTGTGTCCGACAGGGTGAATCCTTCAGCTAGTTAAGTTACCTCGGCGACAATGGTTACATCTTTTCCCGTTTTCTTCATTTCCACAATGAAGTACAGTTACAGTATTATTCCTGAAATGTCCAGGTGGAAGGGTGAACCATAAAAAAATTATTATGTAAGAATCGGTGAAATAGGATTCTATATCCGAATTAATGGTGCCGATATATTTATAACTCTGTACGAAGCATGGATCCTACAGTTTGGAAATTTTATTTTATTTTAATAATTCATCCTTCCAGAGTAACGAGAAATGTCTGTAGGTATTAAACGGATAATATTACTTTCCCTATAGCAAATAATACATTATTATTATCATTTAAGGTAATTTTAAGCTTAAAAAACACATATATTATGCATGGAGACATTCGAAAGTGGCGCGGATCCCCCATAAACATGATTTGAGAACCGCTTTGACGGCCGTTGAATGGGATCGCTGGCTAAAGAGACATCCATCCGTGCATTTAGTATCACACGCGCTATAATTTTGGATTTCCTCATGCCTCCTTTAGAAATTACTCCGCCGGACGCATTTTCGGCGCATAGGCACGTCCATCGTGTTTCTTTTCATTAATCCCCTTTTTGGACTCATTCATCTGCCTATCTCCCTCCATTCCGCCCCGCTCTCCCACCCAGTACACTCCTTTCCTAATCCCTCCCCCACACACGCTCAACCCTCCCGCACACTTCCAGTTCCGTCTCTCCCCCCCTCCCATCCCTTCCACCCTGATTCCTTCGGTCCTTTATTCTTTTTCCCTCCCTTTCGCCCCCAATCTTTTTTTCTTCCTTATTCTATCACTCTTCTTTTTTTTT
>WURS02024856.1:0-11818 GCA_011762765.2 Rhinocypha anisoptera | reverse complement strand
CGTCCACAAACGATCTGACCCGGTGGAGATCCCGAGAAGACTTCACTCAGATAATACGCCGGGAAAGCACCAAATCAGAGGTTTCACCGTCTTGAAAAACATTGAAAAGAAGCTCACTCTTGTTAAAAATTGCTAAAGGCGCCAAATAAATCCACACGCGCCAAAAACTGGCCAAACGAATTCACTTTCTCAAATATAACGTTCGCTTCGGGCAAGTCACGCTTTTCCTGCCGCTGCCGCGTCGGGCGTTAGTCGTCACCGATAAGTATGGACGGCTGATTTCGCCGGTGGCAACCGGTCTGTCGTTTGAGTCGAGCAGCCTTGATATCCGAGAAAAGACAATCCAACCGGCTTGGGATCGAGGGGATAACTTGCTGAGCTTTGTAGGTTTTCGTTGAGCTCTACTCTCGTGTGAAAATGATGTGCTGCTGGACCTTGGCAATTTATGCGCTGGTTATCTGCAAGCTTATGCAGAGTATTATAAATTTTTTGTTGACATTACTGCTCCGTTTTTGTTGTTACATTACTTCTCCTACTCTACATTTAAAAATATAAATGCAAAAGTTTAGTAGATTAAAATTGTAATACAGTCAGTTTCTTTGACATGTTCCTCATCTTTAGGAAGAAGCTGTTACTTTTACTTGAATAATGAATTTACTGTATGTTGCTAGGAAGATTATAGACTTATAAATTGTTGTTGATTGGCGAAAAGACATTACCTAGTCCTACAATATGTCCTGATTTGGACATATATAAATGAATATTTATTCTTTCTTAATTTTCCCTGAATTTCTTGTCCTTAATTTTATATTTTCTTTCTTCTATCTACCACCAGTGATATATTGGTCTCAGGTAGTGCAGAGATTTCAGTGTCACTTGTGCTCACCCCGAATTTTCAAAATCATTTTGAAGCAGTTGTAATTGAATATACAGATTCACCACAGTGTTTAACAATTTTCTATTTTGAGACGATTTTCCATTCATCATGTGATCAATGTGGGAAAGCAGGGAAGTAGAACAAAAACATTTAAAAATATTTCTAATAATTTCTCTTCATGATCAGATTTGAGATCAAACAGATTTTTGTCTCATTAAAGAGTGGTAAATAGAATTTTTTCTTGAACGATTGATGTCTTTGACCGTTTCGGCGATCATGTGGTTTTAAGGTAAGCTGTTCAGTTTCATTCATCATCGATATTGTGTTTTGATTATAATACGGTAAATTATTGCAGCTTTTAGTAAAAGTGCTACAATTTTCAATCACTCAACTTCAAAATACTTTCTTTGAGAGTTTTTACATGTTCCAGCGGTTCTACCGCTGCTGGTAACACCTTTGGAATGCTCATAATTTCCTCTTCAACCCGCGTTCCTTTTAAAGCAGTTTTCAACTTGGGCAAGAACCAGAAGTTACACGTTCCATATTGGTTGAGCAGGGAGCTTGACGAACAAGTGGTGTGCTGTTCTTGACCAGGAAAGTCTGAATAATGTGGGATGGATGAGTGTGTCATATGAAAGACGCGTGATTTTTTTTATCCATAATTTTGGCAAAAAGGTGCTTCTTACATTACGTAATTCTTTTCTGTTAGCCATCAATCAAAATAAAGTGCATTACCTAATTATAAAATCCATGTTGCTGATTGATATTGTCTACACTCCAATTACCAATCAGTCAACAGTGTAAGCCTGTACAGCACAATCACAGATTGTAGACCATGAGGAGGTGTATTTTAAAAATTACTTTAGCCAAAAAGATTTATGAATTTATTTTCAGAAAGTTGACTACTTTGACCAATGAAAATAACAATCCACATCAAGAATTATCACAGCATCTTTTTACTGTGGAACAAGAGGTATTAACCCAACTAGCAAAATCTTATGAAAAAAATATTTTCAAATGTGTTTCAAAGTTATTTTCTAGTAATTTTAAAATGATTTTGAAAACATATTAACTCTCCCTTTTTATGCTTTTAAAATCTTTATTTCATCATTTTAAAATGAGCTTAACATTTGTTTCAAATATGTAAAACTGTTGAAAAACCCTAGATCAATATTTTCAAATGATTTTAACATAACTTTTCAAATATGTTTAACTGTTTTATAAACCAAAAGAATATTATGCATGGGACATGATGATCAAGGCATTAAATGAAGTATGGAAGTCTTCCAAGATAAATATTTAAAATATAAATGCTTTTATTTTTTGTTTACTATCTGGGCCAACCATATTGTCATATGAAACAATGCACCACATATATGTATATATATTCACTTCGAAAAGGTTCACAATGTAAATAATATTGGTTCGAACACTAGTGGTTCCACCGAAAATTCTTCACCACTGTGAGTTTTTTTCTTTTTGTGTCCAATGTCTTTATACGTTCCACTAGTGTTCGAACCAATATATATATATAGGTATATATATATATATATCTCTCCATAGATTGATCTATTTATGTCGAAAACGCCTTGTATGATATCCCAGAAGTTTTTCCTTCCAGTATCTATTTTCCAATAATTCTTTCCTGGAATATAATATTAATTAATACTATTTGCTGGGTTCCAATTAAGATTTTGCAGCGAAATTCAAACTGTACTTAAAACCATGGACAACCATTTTTTCAAAAATGTGTCCATTCACTGAAATATTTATATTGATCTCCAAATAATATAAAAAATCTGTAACTAAATATTTTTAAATCATTTTGAAATAACTTTAAAATCATTTTAAATAATTTGCAAATATTTTTTGGAACAAAAAGTTGGCAAAAAATATCTCATTCAATTACCAATATGTTCTAATATCTTTTATACAGATTTTGAAATATTATCATTGGAAAAGCAAAGTCTTGCTTGCATATTTTAAAATGATTTTAAAATCTTGAAAAACCTATGAAGAACTCATGAAATACTCTTATCTTATTTTTTTTTTATTTTAAAATGATTTTTAAAAAATAATTTTAAAAATTCTTTTGCTACTCGGGAACCCTTTTGTGCCGGAGCCCTAAACAGGTATGCAGTCCCTGCATATGAGTGCTTGCAACAAAATAAACCAAAAATAACAAGAAAAAAGAGGCCATTTTTACTGAAGGGATGATTCTGAGCACCCGATAGATATCGTTCATTCTGTGCAAAAGGGTTAATTAAATCATGTAATGACAAGGGCATACACATTAGGAACTCTCTTTAAGACAGCATAGATAGAAATTAATTGTAAGACTTTCAGAACCTGACACTTTTCAGGACTGACATCACATTTTCATGAACCTTTTCATTATATCTTTATTGAGTCCTCTTTAGAGTTGATCAAGTGAAGTAATTAAAGACAAGTAGAAGGAGATATTTGGATACCAATTGTGATAACTGTTTCAACATTTTCACTGTATGTTTCTGTGTTAAACATTCACGTGAAGAAGAAAAGGTGATCAGACATCAGAGTATCAAAATGACCTGTTCATCTGTCATTTCCTGTCAAGCCCTGTAGTTGGGCTTCATTTACATAAGCCCAACTTCAGGGTTTAAAGTTTAAAAGTGTTATATATATGCTGTGATTGACATAATATTGTAATTCTTATTGTTATTCTTTTTCAGACAGCAAAGATCGAGAAACAATTCAATTGGCAATGGACCAATTCCACAAGTTGACTTGCATACGCTTTGTTCCACGCAATAATGTGAGACAGGTAGATTACATTCACATTGAGAAAGATCAGACGGGTTGTTGGTCATCGGTCGGAAGGGTCGGAGGGCGACAGGTGGTGAATCTTCAATCTCCAGGCTGCCTTACCACTGTAGGCACGCCCATTCACGAGCTCATGCATGCTGTTGGATTCCTGCATGAACAAAATAGATACGAGAGAGATAGCCATGTCACCATCAACTGGAGTAACATTCAAAAAGGTAATTCTCTAATCTATATGTTTTCAAGAATGAATGACTCCATACTAGTTACTTAGGCTCCATATAAAGTTGGTAAAAATTATATTGCCTGTTGGATGCTTGACATCCTTCTATATCTACCAATCGTATCTCATTTCTTTCAAATTTTGGTGGTATGTTAGATTTTCTTTTCACACTTCAGAAAATAACATATATGTACTTACTGTGTACTTTTTTATTATCACATTTTTATTAACTTGCTTTCTTGTCTCTTTGTTTGTCTGTCTGTCTCTTTATGTATCTGTTCGGGTGAAAGTTGGGAATCAATTTTAAATTAACTTCCCTGTGAGCTAGAGACTTGGAACTTTTTAATATAAATCAGAACTGAATGACAGTCCAATCATATCCAATAATATATAAGAACACACATGCATATATTCAGATATATACATGTTTCCTGGAGAGGTGGAAGACAATGGCTGAGGGGTCCGCAGTACTAAACATGCTAAATTCCCTGTTACAGTCAGATGTCACGATGGCTCTGCAGTAGAGAGCGGGGTCCCCATCCAGGGGTTGTGGGTTCGATCCTCACAGGGGGTATTTTTTTTTTGTGGCAACCAAGCATGAATCTTTCAGGGCTGTCCTTCAGGGCTTGAAGACCCCTGAGGTATCATACACAATGTGGAACATTTACAGTTCTGCCAAAGTAGTTTAATTTTTTTCTTTATGTATAATTTCATCATGTATGTTGTATATTTCAACTGAATTTCACTTTTTAGCTGATGTAAATGAACACCGATATAAATGAGAATTTCAATGCATTTCCTTACTGCTGCTGTTGATATTTTCTACTGCTTTCGCTATCCTTTTGGCTACATGTTAAAAAAATTACCTATGTGGAAATTCTCATGCAATTGATAATAGTAGGGAGTGTTGGGGATTGCTGTGGTTGAGAAAATAGACGCATAGACTTGGGTGAACTATTCATGCATCAATTATCTATAGTATGCACCCCATGTTTTTCATTTTAAATTTTACATTTATTTTCAAAACTATTAAAATTCACAATCAAAAATTTTCAGGACAATCTGTATGGATTTATAAATCTGTACAAGGATAAGAGAAATCATTTCATACTTTTTAGTTCATTTAAAAAATGTGACTTTTAATTTTTTTTATATACATATATATAATTATTTTAAGTAAGATCAGTTTTTCGATAAATGTAAAAGAAGTAAATATATTATTCGTATGATCAATTTCTAAGGATACATTGTTCTGTGTAGAAAATGAAAGCAAGTAAAAGATTTTCCAAAGTAACTATCATAGATTACAGGTACCTAGTATGTTAAGGAAAATAATCTTAAATCTCTTTTAAGGGCGTGAAATCAACTTTGAAAAGGCCTCCTCAGAGACTACAGATGCCCAAGGAGTCCCATATGATTATCGAAGTATTATGCATTACTCGCCTTATGCATTCTCTAGCAACTCACAGCCTACTATCGTGCCCAAAGTAAGTAGTCTTATTTTTATGAAACGTTATGGTCACCCTAGC
This sequence comes from Rhinocypha anisoptera, assembly GCA_011762765.2. Taxonomy (NCBI): domain Eukaryota; kingdom Metazoa; phylum Arthropoda; class Insecta; order Odonata; family Chlorocyphidae; genus Rhinocypha; species Rhinocypha anisoptera. Next base: position 6,387 of record WURS02024856.1, on the reverse strand, counting down.
CAATGTGAGCAGAGTGGATTTTTTTGCGTACACTATAGAATATCTTGTTTGATATGTACATACATATATGTATATATGTGAGGTTTCTATAGCTGTTAATATATCTTTCCTATCTCAACTTCCATAATAGGCAGTTCTGCTAATCTCCTTGTTCTCAACCTTTTTGTGAAGAATTTTTAAGACATGAATTGTTACAGAAACAAAACCTGAGCATATGGATTGGTACATTTATTTTTATTCTACTTTTGTCATATTTTAATATTTTTTTTACAGAGCTTTTGCCAAAAAATTCTGTAGAAATTTATGAGTGCATTTAATTCCCCTAGAAGTAAGTCTTAGTGCTGCTAAATGCCAAGTAGTTCTTATTATTCAAATTAACTGATTCCCTGTGATTATTATTACTTCAGTACATTATAAATCTATCACCCAACTATATACTTATATTTATTCTGGCTCTTCTTTTTTTGGTTTAAGCAACTAAAAAAATAAGCCTGAGATGAGTTTGTGGGAAAGAACTTTTTTTAACGAAAAAATACCTTCTTTTACAAATACATAAATTGAATGCTTTCAGATTTTGCTCTCTGGAAGTTGTTAATAGCCATAACAGGAGAAGAAGTAAATAATTTTCCACAAAATCCATTGTATGTTAATGTCAAAGTGCACCACTTAGGGAAGAAATTGACTTTCCCAAGTGACAGAAGAAGAAAACAACTTAATTTGCATAATAAATTCTTAATTCAATCAGATGGTTTAGCCATGGGTTACCTCCTATCAACATTCATGGATTATTCATTTGTTAGTGTGTTGTAAGTTGAGTTAATTAATTAAGCCAATCAACTGATAAAAAATGTGAATTAGGTATTGTATATTTCTAAGACAGCCTGCCTAGACTCACAACAAAACAATCCTCCTTTTCATTTATGTCTTTTGACATTTAATTTCCACAGTATGCATAATCATTCTTTCCATTCTTTTTATAAAAAAATGTTGTCCTAGATCATTGACATAAAATTCCATTTTCTCATTAACCATAAAGAAACTTTCATGACCCCTGTAGACCTTCATTCAGGGAGAAATGAGGGTGTATCATAAAGTAATAGTAATTATCACGTACATTTTAAGTCACATTATGATCCACCTTCATGCTGCAGCATTGCATGTTAAAGCATGAAGAATCTTTCCTTGCCGGTCTGCTAGTTGTAATATGCTCTGTGCCCTGTGTAATATGCTCTGTGCCTCAGACGAGTAGTAGCAATGTTAGTTACAGTTTGTACCTCTGCCACCAAAAAAAACACAGTATTCAATCATAAGATCAGTTTGATTGGTGGGGATATGACCCACCTAGTATATTAAGCACTTGTATGTGAAAATTCAAACATTAGGCTAGAGCAGCCAGTTCCTTTCATTGTAGCTTGCCACAACACTTTTGAATTTTCTGTGCCACTCATAGATGCACTTATTGTTACAAACAAACAACTTTTACCCAAAAATTTCAGCTTTCTTTCAAGTGTATTAATAGGTTTTTCACATTCAATACTTAAAAAATTGTATCATTTAAATCTGCCCTTCGTTGAAATGTGGCTCTAGAGGGCCCCACCATGTTTGATTTGGTTGATGAAACAGAGCACTTGACAACTATCAGAAAATTCACAGGTAGAATTCTGTATGCTTGAACACATAATAATGCAGCACCATACAGATCACAATATGCATGTTTTAAAAATTTTATGATTCAGTTTAAGCAACTTAATGGATCACCATTTGAAATGGGATACATTTAATTATCTCACAGGGTGACTTTGTCCATTCAGCCACCTCATACATTCATTCAGAAGAACATTCAACAGCCATGGTAATGCCACACGTCCTTGTTTTACACCATACTATATTTTAAGCTAGTCATCTCATCCCACTCTCATATTTAATTTGCTTTTTTCGTGCGTTCTGTTTGTGGCATTCAATACCTGTTTGTTTACTGCATATGCTGCAAAAACCTTCCATAAATTTCCTTTTTAATACCTTAGTTATGTTCCTTGTTTACTAGTATTACGCTTGTTTTCTCATTATTTTTGTTTAATGCAAATGTCTAACCATTTGTTAGGAATCATTCTAAAGTGTTCCTATTTGTTATAGTATATAAGTATTCTTCATTAAAGTATGAGTATTCTAAAGTATTATAGATATTATTAAATTGGATGTTGATGGGAGCCTTTTCTTCAATTTTGAATTTGGACTTTAGTTATCTTTTATTGTGCATCATTCTGGAACAATGAAAAAAAATTAGTCTACTTTCAACAATTACCATCATTCTGGAACAATGAAACAAAAATTTAGTCTACTTTCAACAATATGAATGTAAATATTGCTTATTTGTTTCCTCTTCCTTGCAGTCTCTTCTCTTCTTTATTTTTATCTATTATGTTTACTTCCACTTACTTAAACTGCAACTAAGTTGATGTACGATACAATATGTATTCTTCTTCCTTATCACACAATAACAGATTGGCAATGTGGAGATTGGGCAGAGAGTTGGTTTGAGCAGAAAAGATGTGCAGAAGATCTACAGGATGTACAAGTGTGAGCAATATGAAAAGAAGACTAAATAATGCATCATTTTGGATTTAATATAAGATGGTCGTTTTTCTCAATGGAATCTTCTTGCTGTCTTACAAATCTGCCAAGGTTCACTGATTCATTTTCATATAGCAGTTGAAGCTATGTCTCTTTCTGATTCATTAAACTATGATCATAGAGTAGTGACAATGTGTTTTTCATAACATCAGGATTATTCACTTTTTATAAATTGATTGCTTTATCTAGACTGTTTTGGCAGTTCAAGAAGAATATTTTTGTGTTATTAACTTATTTGTTTTCTGAAATTTGTCTTTTGCAATGAGAAAAGGGGTAGTTCTTTTAGAAAATGTATTTTCTCTGAATTGGAAATGTTAATAAACTCTTGGGAACATTATGACTTTTTGCCAGAACTTAGACATAAATCATCCCCATTTTATTTCGCATACTTGCATTTTCCTTGGTTCGAGGATTAGATTGCTCTTTGATTGCTATTCTCCAATAAAATTTTAATTCTGAAATTATCAAATTTCGTTTGAATACGTTTTAATAATGAGTATATGAAAGAATTTCTTCTGACTTCAAGTTGAAAACCTTTCCAGAAACATATTTTAGTTTGATATAATGTACTTGGTGATGGCTTTCTTATTTTAGCATGATGGTAAGCTGGTCTTTTTTTGTGTTTTCATATGCACTTACTTGAGAAAACCTGCACATGAAATCATTTTCCTTCCACAAATTTCAAATTGTTCATTGGCAATTGGCAAAAGTTTTTACCAGCTTAAAAATGCTTACTTCTTTCCTCAACACATTAATTTTTTTATGAACTCCTCTATGTGTAAATCCTCACCTCTCCAATTAAAAATATCAATATATATCTCGATTTAAATCATAAAGCATAACATTCTGATTTTATTGAACCTGGTACGTCATCATCATCATCAGGGAGCAACCTTGGTTTCCCAAGTGTTTCATACCAGCCATATCTTCCATCTGTTCTTATTGTCATAATTTTCTGATGCTGTACTTTCTTTCCAATCACTTCTCTCAATTGAATGTCTTTTTTCTTGTTTTATTTCATCTGTCCATTTCTTCCTTGGTCTACCTACCATTCTCTTTTGTTGGGTTATTTAACTTATCTAGGACGGATGGTGCATTATACAAGAGATATAGAGTAGTCATGTGCGCAAGCACGTTATATTTAGATCACATACGACCATGTTGTAGACCGTATATGACTAGGAGTCGTCATACAAAGATAACAGAACACTAACTAAAACACATCATGGCAACAGTTTAAAATCACAACATCTTTTCTGGTTGATATTTCGTTTTCCAGCCACATCTTTTCTGCTGTGCTCATCTTCCTGTCCCTTACTTTTTTAATTAGTGCTTGCTATCTAACATTCTGCCTGTTTTTTTACATCTTTGTTCTTTTGCTTGTCAAGCTAAGTTTTTTTGACACCATTGTGCTCGATAATTTAATTTCAATTTCCTGGATTCTGCTGATTACTCCACTTGGAAATACTCAACTTGCATCTTTCTCAGCTGTACAATTTAATATGTACAAAGTACGAATCGCTCATAGTTGATTTTGAAATTCTTGGTACATTTTTGTCCCAAAGGAGACTCCTTAATAAAAACCTGAGGCATTAATCAATCTATTTGTAACTCTCCAAGAATCTAAGCCTTTTTGTTAAAGGACACTGTCTAGCTAAGGAAACTGCTCTGTTTACAATGCCTCCTGTTGAATGGATAAGGTGTTGAGGAAAATGAGTATGACAGAGATTCTAGTTTGTACCCAGTATTTATGAGGAAGGCACGTGATCAGAGAACAATGTCAGGTTGATGTTAATTCCCATGGGTCTTACAATTGATTTGGTGGATTCATCTCTTCATTTGATTTTTGCCATTCTTTTTCAGCACTGCAAGAATATTAGATGAACTCTTTTTATTTTAAACATATCTTAATGCAAACTTCTTTTCAATCAGGTCCCCGGTGAACATTACCACTTAAGACAACTGCTTGAACTTCCTCTCTGAATATTTTTTACCCATTTCAAAAATAAATGTATCCATCAAGGCTGTGCTTATTATTTTCTTTGGAGCTTTTCAGGTGCACAAAATTTTAATCACATCTGAGACCTTAATGCTGTAATGAAATATTTATTTTCACTATCATATTGAATGAGTATATGACTATGGTTTATTTTATCAGTAATAATATGCTAAAGCAATTTCGTGAATATTCTTTTTCTGAAACTGAGATTTTTCTTTAAAATCTATTTAAGATCATTGGTTTCTTGACACAAATGCTTAATTCTATCACACTTCCCATTTACTTATGGCTTAAAATTCTCATTTCTGCTCTCTGTCTTTCAATGGTGTGGGTGACTAATATTGTTTCGCCATGTTTTACCTCTATTTCTATTTTAATTTCACAATTACTATTTCAGCAATTAATGTTTACAATGCAAACTACTTGCACTAATAGTAACAGTAACAGTTTTAAAATGTTACAGATACACATACATACTAAAAAGTCATAACTCTGCTTTCTGCGTAAAACTTTTGTGATAGAAAGTTAGTTACACCTTTTTAATATGACTGGGTGACTTTCACTTGGCTTTTAATTTCACTGGGTGACACTTATTTCCCTTGATTCAAAGCATTCTTAAAATTACGGAGCCTGTTTTTGGTGCGTCCACCACGTTGCAGATGGTGGGTCGATGTCTAAATATAAGGGTTAGCTGTGAAATTAGATAGCACTCGTCTACTCGATGAATAAGCAGTCATGGACAACAAGTGGTGACAGGTACTCAGCGGATTTAGGGGTTCAGAGAACCTATGACAGTACCATGACGTGGTGAGAGGCTGCAACCAAACAATAAGTAGCCAATCACCCGGAGGAGACGGCAGCCTTCATGTGAGAGAAGGTGGAGACCACAGCGGTATCCAACTTCTCTGGTGCAGCAACACTCTCTCTACCCGAGGCATAGCAACAATTACTTTATCGGCCGAAGGACTGCGACGTGGAAGGCAATGGGACACTGCCACATTATTCTCTGAGGAGGAACAGCTCGACTGATTATGACGTGACGGAAATCTCCCGAGTAAAATATTCCAGAGGTCAAGCAGTCTCACGTTCGGATCTCCGCGAGGGGACTACTCGAGAGAGTACGCATGCATCAGTCAATAGTAACAAACAAAGTGAGGATAAGAACTTGGAACTTTCATGGCGCTCTTGACTGGTTTTGGTCCAGAGAACCTTAAAGATGGATATCTACATCTACACAATACCCTGAAAGCCGCTACAAGGGCATGTGGCAGGGGTTGGGCCACCACCATACATTAATATGCACTCTCAATGAACATAATACAAGTCATGAATTACGCACAAAAATAAGAAACTATCATGCAAAAACTATTACGAGAACTAAAAAACATGCTGGACAATGCTAGACCACTCACAACAAGCATGCATAACAACTAAAAAAATGTCCTTACAAAGTGTAAGGTCAAGACGAGGAGCTACATTTTAAGTACAAGCAAAAAAATATACATATATACACTAACTACCCAGATTACTAACTCCGGACATGTGATTATATTTATTGTAATCTCTAATTGTGCGAGGAAAAAATGACATTTTATATAAATCTGTTCGGCATCCTAACTCTGATTTTATGTACGTGATCTAATCTACCGTAGTATGTCGGTGCCTGTAATATATATCTCAGATCTCATCGTTGAAATGATCCTCCTGAAATCTGCCTAAAAGATTTAACCTGTACTTCAACCTTCGCTCAGCTAGTG
>WURS02024835.1:0-11819 GCA_011762765.2 Rhinocypha anisoptera | reverse complement strand
AACTTGGCAGTGTTTGTTTTTTGGGCCCTGCACCTTATCTTGTGACGATGGTCATTTTTGCCGAGGTAGAGTGGTTTGTCTAGTTCTCGTTTTAACTCATTCCATTCTTTTACTCCGTTGGTGATTTTGAATATCGCACATAACCTATTCAGTTTTCTTCTGCTCTCTAAACCCTGCCATTTTAGCGTCGTTAACATTTCCATTACGCTGTCCTTCCTTTTATACCTCCCTAACACACACCTGGCAGCTTTCCGTTGTACTTTTTCCACTTTTTTAATATGTCCTACTTTTAATGTCCTACTCTAATGGGTCCCAAATATTAGTGGCATATTCCAAAATGGGTCTTACAATAGTTTTATAGGCCAATTCTTTCGTTGATTGCTACATCCCTTGAATGCTGCATATGCTCCATGGAAGCGGGAGGAAAGTGTATGGATATGGAGAGATTGACCGAGAGAAGAGAGTGGCGGACGAGAAATTCATAAGGAAGCCTGTAAACGGTGCAGAAAATATACGAATTGATAGGATGATATTATTTTTCTACCGATTTTAATCTTCCTCGGCAGATCGAGAAAGTACTTATCTTAGTCTCATGAGAATACAATAGCAATAAATATGAATGTTTCGCAGACGGCGATTCCCTTATCTTTTACATCATAAGACAGCCGCTGCCACGGGAAATGTTTAGTCTACACGGACTTCCCTTATCTTATTTTCTTTCAGTAATCCAGGCGAGCTCAAAACCCGTCAATGAGTTCTATATCACTAATTTGCGTCGTGGGCAAACTACGTCGCAGCCTCTATTACAACCCGTGTGCGTATCATTCTACTCCTCTTGGGTATTAATCCCTACGCTCCAAAGGCTAGCCGTTATCCAAAACAGTTGTTGAAGACAAAAGAATCTTGGCGTATTGGACATTTTATAAAAAAAAACTTCTAGGCCTGATGATAGTGATGTGTTCTCTTCAGGTTAGGTAAGGTTTTTGATGAACTCAAAAAAGACCCAAATACCAGTCGATAGTCTAACATAATCCCTCTTCATATCTGCGTAATTCCTACCGACCATCACTCTATCTAAAATAACTATTTTTTCTCCAACACTATCACAACTTTTACGCCCGTTGAATCACTAAATTATTGATCACATTAGCCCCATTAGTTATTTAGGTTATAGGGTCCTTAGACGGCTACGGTCATTTTGGACCTCTTCAAATGATTGAAAAAAACCCTATTGGACAAACACAACGCCCACGCCCTAGGCGGGACTCGAATCTTTGGGTTAGCCGGCGAGCGCGCTACCCCCAGGCTAACTGGGTCGGCTACCAATCATATTGCTCCATTCTTTATGCACCTAGCTTAGAAACACTACTCATGTCTTTTGATGTCTTTGGAGTATCGACAGTAATTTATGATGAATCGTTAGCGCTTAGACTTGGTCAAAACAGACCGAGAGGGGGAAAAAGAGAAGGGATTTTCAAGGGCAAAAAAGTGCACCCGGACTTCCAAAAATAACTCCCAGTACTTCATTCTCTCCACTTTCCCTGTCCGTCTCCACGGGGAGCAGACAATCCGGGCCGAACCACTTGTGGGAGGGGAGACGGACGGACTTCTACAGGTTCTCCTCGGCGGCGGGCGGGTAAGATATAAGCACCTATGTCGTTTCCCCGAGAAAGGCATTCGAGACGGCGGCATTCCATCGCGGCCGTCCCGCGACCCACCTCGTGACGCCACGTGGATGTGAATTCCCGTAAACCCGAGGAGGCCGCTGTTCGCGTTAAAAACTTTTGCACACGTGGTTATCACATCACCGCTCTCGCCCCGAATCGAAAGTCTTATGGGTCGGCGCGAATTCAGACAAGCACGTCCGCATGAGGTGGCAAACGGCGACCGGAAAATGAGGGCGTTGTCCTCTCCGGGGCTTCCCCGGACGCTGAACCTGGCCACCCCCGCCCGCGCGGCCGGCTAAACCGGAGACCAAGCGCTACCCGGCCGGGAGCCTTCAGACCGAACCGAGCCGCCGCAGGGCGGGTAGGCGGGCCGCGGGGGAGGATGAGGGGGGAGCCCGGCGGTCGCGCCTCACGAAACGGGTTTTCGAGAGGGACGAGGGGGGTTCGGAGACACGCCACGGATTGTACGCGGTCACCTTCGCCAGTGGTGAGAGTGTGAGGGGGGGAAGGGAGACAGGTTTGTTTGTTTACTTTGGTGGGAGATGATTCGGGAGTTTTCCCACCAAAACCGGGGACGAAAGTAATATACCCAGGAAGCACATATTTGATTCACATGGAATGATAACGGGATAGTGGTATCTTCACGATAATATAAGCGTGATATAGTAGTACATGTCAGATCTCCCCGAGCTGGCGGCATTCATCGGGAAAGCCCTCGATCATCAAGACGGAAAGAAGATTCGCCGTCGAAATAGGTCGGACGCTTTCGCAACCAAAACATTCGTATCTCGACCATTATCTCCGGACTCCCGAACACTCGGGAAATAGAATGAATGACACGTGGCGACAACCTGAAAATAGATTACGGGAGCATATATGTTGAAAATTGTACTCTCACACAGGGCGTCTATTAAATTTTCAGGCTGCCGTTATTAAGAAATTATTTTGCGCACCAAAAATGAAAGGGCTACTCTTAACCTGTTAACCTTTGTGCAAAATTCTTTAACCAGGCATCCCTTACAGCTGTACACACCGATTCTCTTTGTTATACAGCCTCTGAATGAATCTGCACAAGTTATCTTTTGCGAAGGTGCTTACCGAACTCGGAATTTTGATTCTCCAAAAGAGAGTGAAAGGAGTTCCCTCTTCCAGTGGCATTCCACTTAAGGGAATAGCAGTAGGTGCTTGTCAGGGCAAATAGTTAAGCACAGACACACTTAGCGGGCCAGAAACTCCTTGACCGTGAGTCAACTTGAAATGAGGCGGTTAAGGTATTCACGCCCGCCCGCCCGTCGTGATACGTCGAATTTACCCCGAGTTTAGTTTAATGTATCCATTCGTCCGTTTACCACCTTATCTCATTATCCCCTACATCTATATAATACCCTGCGAGCCACCTCTCCCGGAAAACTTGGCCAAAACTGGGGTACCCCTTATAAGCTGGAGATTATGGATTTTCCGTTGAATATCCTTCCGTAAAAAGCCACTGTTTTAGTATTTTATTCAATGAAATATTTCTGATCAGCTGACACGGGAAGAGCGGAAACTGCATTTTTTTTGTTTCCTTCAGTGAATATTTTTCTTTGATGTGTGTTCATCGTTGATACGTAAGGCAAATCCCAGACTGCTCTCACTATACGCATCGTCAATCATATCGCAAATCTGTTTACCTTTTCTATTATCGGCCTCCTATTCTCCTACTAGATAAGGGTCAACGAATTTGTCTGCTGTATTTATACCCTGGAGTTACTAATATCTCCATGTGAATTCAAGGTCAGCCAAGTCTCGGTCACGATTTGACCAATTTCTTGGCGAGACTAAAGCGTAATATTTTGTAATTTGCACAAATACTGCCTTAATATGGGAATCACAATTTAAAAATCATAACTGTCTTTTAAAAGAACGCTCTTGTTTCATGTAGGTTGAAGTACATGGTAAATTTACTGTGGATCAGATCTTGTACGTAAAGTCAGGGAAATGTCTGTCGAACGGATATATATAAAATGTAATTTTTTCCTTGTACTATTAGATCAAAATAAATATGATCACAAGCACAAAGATAATAGTTAGGACAGCTAGTGTATATACATATTTTGTATATATCTTGCATGTTTTTAAATATATGTTAATTATTATTATTATTAGAATAAGGTTATATGTAGGCAATATGCCAGACGTACACAAAAATCACTGAATCACACTTTCCTCAACAAAGAAAGGACAGAACAAAAAGAAAGAAAATATTCACAAAAAGAAAAATGTTCATCAAACGAATAATCTAAGAACCTAGTGAGGAATACAATTTTTATATTAAATGTTTTTGCATCTCTTCTTAAAAATTCTTATGTTACTTGGTAAGGGCTCAAACAGTTTTGCAGGTAGGTTGTTCCAATCAGCAATTGATTTATTTAAAAATGAAATTTTTTAAATGTTATTTCATTGCGGCCTACATTTTATCTTGTGTGGGTGATCATCTTTGCACATAAAATTTGGTTTATCCACCTCCTTTGATAGGTCTGCTCACTTTACCTCCTTTGAGTATATGAAACATTCCGCAGAGCCTGCTTCTTTTCCTTCTCGTTTTTAATGTCTCCCAACCAAGAGATTTAAGCATTTCTGTCATCTCATTTGAGCAATTGATTTTGTTGCCGCATGATAAGTACCATGGTTTGTCATTGAATTTTTACATGTAATTAATTCCTTTCAATGTGAATGCATGCGGGACAGCATGCCTGGTGATGGCTCACTCCCTGCCACAGACCCTTGCGGTGGCTTTCAGGGTATTTCGTAGACGCAAAGAATAAAGCACAAAATATTTCGAGTATTGCGCCACGACAACGCGAGGGCTTCCTCAAAGTTTCAAGAGCGAACTTGAATGCCACTACAGGGTTAGAGAGAGGGAGAGAGAGTTTACATTCTCCTATCTCCCTTGGCACTCAACTAGGAAGACCCAAGACGATAGTGGAGGGGGAGGGGAGTGAGACAAATGGCCGCACTCAACTCCGACCTTCAGGTCTTGGAATGCACTCGCTCGCATATATCCATCGGAACAAATGCCCCCCCCCCCCTCCCCCGGGAGGAACAGCGAGGGTGGGGGGTGAGGGGGAACTTGGATCCCCGCACACACAGAGACACGCCATTCACGAAGGTGCCAGCTAGGGGGGAGGGTAAACAATACCCCGCTTAACGTTCACGCACAAGAGGTGTCGTCATCTCGACCACCAAGAGGAAAAAATTATCTCAAACGACTAACGTGGTCGCAAGACATGAGATCGAAGTTGATGGTAGCAATCGGGAAAAAAAAATAAATGCCGAGTCTCAAATCATTTAATGGGCCAAACGCGTGGTATTTCACCCCCGTGGAGAATCAACTATCGAAGTGCAGTTACTGCGAGCCAATACAGGAAGAAAGAATCGAGGAGCCGCTGAACTAGGCGAATATTTGGAGCACACTTCTACTTCTAAGCATTGCCCTGAAAATCGCCGCAAGGGTGAGTGGCAGGGGGTGAGCCACTTCGGACCTCCAAAAGGTTTCATTCATGTAAAAAAATAACTGCCGACGAATTGACAGATGCAATTGGTTCAAGCGGATAAGGAATGAGAGAGGGAAACTCCCTCGACGCGTGCTTAACCTTTTCAATCGACTCATGATAAGACAAGGTCGAGAAAATAACTATGATGCTCGGTAGTATACATGGTCCATGTGGGGATCGGTCTAATGAGAACCACGGCGGGGCGGTGACCCCAACAGCATGGAGGTCGTTTACGGACGAAGTCACATCGCGCCCAATATTTTGCGACGCACAACTATTTTGTGATGCAACACTATGTAATTAACGGTAAGATATGACTGGCCTCATGGATTAATTATTGAATTGAAGGATTATTACTGTTTCAGACTCTAGGGCACTCTGGTGACTTGGTATTGTATAGTCAGGCCTGTTGTTTTATTGTTGTTGATGCTGTGTACAATTTTAAATGGCTAATTGTTAAAAATTTTGTTTAGTAGTTATATACGGGGGATTGTTGAGTGAGAAGTGTGAGATTGTTGAGTAAGAAATGGGGCAAATAAAGACGTAAATTTGGAAGTGTGCGGCGGTTTATTGGTTTATTTTCAAGAAGTAGAATGGTACAAATAATTCTGACTTTACATATATAAATTCCACATAAGAAATTTAAAGTATCCAAGGGACAAAGAGCCTTTACAAGAGAGAAAGTTTTTCTGACAGCCAGGGGAATCCCGATAGCTCAAAGGGTTTTCTAGTTTCGTGCCTAGTTCAGTTAAATGGATCTGAGAGCTGGACTAAAAGGAAGTGGTAACAGAAATACTCATTGAGGTTTTTTTAAATTTGCATGTGGAAAAGTATACAGCTAAGGTGAAAGGTGGACAGAAGTAAGGTGAGGAACGGAGGGGGGGTGTTCCAATGAGGGTAGGAGAGGAATTAAATTTGTTATATAGATGACATTGAAGAGAACTGAATGAAATATGTCACGCAATACTTATGGTTTTATTTTCATTACAGAAACAGGCAAATCACCCACAGCACGAGTGGGAAAATTTTATGAAATTCTAAATGATAATGCCGGTGATAGTCATTCTTTCGCACACATAATAATAATTTCTCAGGCCCCTATGACTACATAGGTGATCTGTCACTCAATCAGCGAACCCATTTCCGGCTAACTGTCGGGCCTACAAGTTGTAATCGAATTTTTGGCGCGTCTTTAATTGGAGGGAAAAAAATCTTAAAGACACTGAAAATACAAAAGACGACTGGCTGAAAACCGCCCTATGAAATGAAATTGTAATTGAAATATCGACATTAAAATGAGAACCAACTGGGTGTTACTTTTATGTCGTCCAGACCACTTTAGGGAACTTTCTAAGTCTTGTTACTCATATTTTTAGGGACTTAAACCTAGTATTGACAAAATGAGTTAACAAATAACCAGGACGTTTCCACGAGAGTCTACAAAAAACCAGGACAATAACCAGGCTTTTTTCAACGAGAATAGGTAGTATGCAAACGGCGATGCGGAAATCGTGGACCGTTACTTAGTATACATCTGATCGTAAAGGAAACCTAAAAAGACTAATCACATAGCAAGCACTCTAAATTTCGCATAAACTGAGCATAAAGTGATTCGCTGAATGCTAAGATGTCTGGGACACGCTATTGGGCATCTTACGTAATGATGAACACAAACAGGTTATAGTCATGCGAAACACAAATAATGGGTGAAATTCACTGAGGTAGTCACCCTGAGAATTTCCAATATGAAACAATATATAGGTAGTAACTTTTATATATTTCCAGAGAAAAACATAAGACTCGACCGGTTTCAACTATATTCGTAATCATCTGCTCTGGACCTGATGACGACGGCTACCCACAGCGTTATAATTAGGTAGAGCGAGTGTTGGCTACTGCGCATCGTTGCGAGCGTGGAGCACGTGACTTAAGGAAAGATGGCGTATCTGTCATGGTTACACCATCTGTTTATTTATCTCTATTAAGAGTTCTGTAGGAGTAAAATGCCAAGTGAGTAATATATTCAGGAAATAACTTAAACCTAATTCAATAACAGGACCATCATATACGTATTTAAATTGAATTTTAATTTTTTGTGGTTTTTTCATGTTTTTATTGGATTGTATAAAATTGTCGTAGAGAACTTGAGTAAGACTTTGTTGTCACAATGTTTTATAAAGTTCTGTGGTACTTTTAAAATGGAAAATTAGTGATTTCCCTGTTTGTATGTGAAATTCCGTGCTCCTTAAATTTTGAATTTGCGATTACAGCAATAAGTGTATAATTGTTCGGCATGTAGTATGAAATTTATGTTTCAACCAATCGCGTGCCACCGCGGAAAAGTTTCGTAGTTTCAATGGTGGAACAGCTTTCTCTCTACTGCGCAGCCAGGAGGCTCGCTCTACCTAATTATAGCTCTATGCGACCGCCTATATTTTGTTTATCTACAAATAATGGAGTATAGTGATACCTCGGCTAACGAGGAACCCGAGTAAAGAAAATATTTTTTGGTGTTTGTCGGTCTCGGCTGACGAATTTGGAATAGGTTATCAAACGTTTTAGTGGATACGCAGGCAAACATAACGCAGCCGTGAGTAGAGTGCCGAATTTTCGACTTTAATTCATCTGAACCTTGGTGTTGACCTTTTATAGTGCGCTTTCAATAGACTATGACCCTTGTCTTTTTGACAAATTGTGAGCAGCATCCAGAACGATTTGGACGATTTTCTGGAGCGACCTCGGGGAAATCAAGTTTCTAATAATGAAGATTCGGATGACGAAGATTTCGCCGGACAAAAATCATTCCGGAACCTTCGTTAGACGAGGTATCACTGCAATGGCTGGGGAGAGATGTGACGTTGGCGAGATATACCGCCCCGGCTACATCATATATGGAACACACGTCCGCCAGTGTGGCCATCCCTTCGACGACCTCATCACGCGGGCGTCCCCTCCGAAGATGGATGGTCGGACGGGAGGCGGCGATGGACCGAATGCCATTCGGCATTCCGGGGCGACCGGATGCCGGGTGACGGAAGCCGAAGGCATCGACCTTCGAGGGAGGCGGGGCAAGCATTCACTCCCCACACTTTCCATGGACGGGACAGACCGTATGAAGGGAAATTGCCACGCAAATGCTGTCGAGGGAACGCTGCCGAAGCCTTGGAGACTGAGGTACTTCCCTGAAGTATTCCGTGGCCTATCACGATGAGAGATTAGTGTTGGAATAGCAGGCTAACCTTGCACCCTTCGCTTTCGACTGCTTCGAAAGAGAATCGGCCAACTTTTTTATGGTGGAATGATTTGAAAACCACGAAGACTCTCCGGGGGAGGTGGTTGAACACAATGCAGCCGTCAGGGAGAGAAGGGGGGAGTTGGAGTTAAAAATGATTTCGTTGAGGATGTGGGATTGGATTTGTAAATCGTTCGTTGTAAAATCTCCATCTTTTCTAAGGTGTCCATTTTCCTACCTTTAATTTGAAATTTGAGCACTTTGCAATTCAAATCACAGCAATGCTGCTCGTCTATCATGTGCTGAGCCATAACAGAGAATATGGATGTGGAAGGCGTTAGGGATAAGGATCTTCCTGACACATGGCACTTTTTATGTTCACCTATTCTTGTGGCAAATCTCTTTCGGTCTGGCCGATGTAAACCGAGTTGCATTCACACGTTAACTGGTAGACACCACCTTTTTGGGGACTGGTCTATGGGGTCTTTATTGTTGGCAAGGAGTTTAGCGTAGGAAGAAGGGGTGTAGAAGGACACACGGAATTGGTCTTTAGGTATTTTGTCGGCTGCAAAGGTAGGACACTTGGTTTACGAAGGGCAGCTTGATCCACTTGCGCATGCTCTCGTTAGGTTGCGGACTTAGGGACAAGGCGAGGGTGACCGCCTGTTTCCTCCGCTTCTTCTTCAACAGTGTGTTCACGAAGTTCTCGCTGTAGCCGTTGTTCACCGCGATTAACTTAATGGTCTCCAGTTCACGGGGAAATGTGAATCGGACATCGGAATATGAGCAAGTCTATGAATTAAGGAGTGGAAGGCAGCTAATTTGTGTGGCATGGGGTGGCACGAATCACTGGGGATAATATGGACTATCGGGGTCTAGTTCAATATTCGTTGGAGACGGAGACTCATTCAATCGACGATAATTCGTTTGGAAGGGATCACAACCCTATAAGAGCATGTTTGTACTTCGATCAGGTATTCAATCTCCTTTACATATTTGTAAGTGCACCGCGAGTAATAATTGAGGGACTGAATGGCTTCGCACGGCGTGCTTACAGAATTATTTTGTTCATATTGTTGAGATGCACAATGCAAGCCATTGCCACGGGAATCTACGGAGGGAGGTCTGAATCACCGCGTGTGAAGGGCTAGTTCGACTACCTTTAGAAGCCCCCTCATCAGCGGCATTAGCAACATTATGCTAACTTATAGTTTACAGAAGAAGCTGCATCGTCTTCAACCCCTCTCCCCCCACTCCCGTCCTATCCGTACCTTTTCGCTCTCCGCCCGCTTCTAAACCTTGAGAAACGATCCTGCATTTATAAGAAGTGGGGCGTGAGTGCTCATTTAATAGGAGAGAGCAATTTAATTAGCTGCATCAGTTTAACAACGCTCCATTAGACTCCGTCGCGCAAGTAGTTGTTAAGTTTCACGGAAGCGAAACAACGCAGTTTGAAATTACCACCCTGGTAGGACGTTCAGCGACACTCCTTTGAACGAGTACACATGGAGTGGAGGAAAGTGAGGAGGAACCTTCACCAAAAGAGGTAATTCGTTCCACAAACAAAATGCTGTAGACTTTCTACAGACTAATCAATGTTATTGAATTTGACATTCATTTACACGAGTCTTCCGTTTCAACTCATTAATGTATTTAATTTATAAATAATTTTCATAAGTTGAGATAATGCACAAGAGAGAGCGAAGCAATTCCAGTTGGGGAGGTTTTTTTTTACAGTCAGAGAAAGAATAACACTGCAATTTCCGCTTAAAAGATTTTTAAACTTTTTTTATACTTTATCACGACCACGTTTCATTACACCGTAACATCATCACGTGAAGATATCACACGCTCTAACGAAGACTGGTCGAGATATAATAAAAACATCTCCACGCAGAATTGATTTAGGCTCTTACCTTCATTTACTCGACAGAATGAAATTCCACAAAGTAACATCTGAAACCGTTTCCTTTTAATAAGATCTAAGACAGTGGTAAAACTGCTACTTTAAAGTATATCGCAGAGATTAAATAATATTAAGTAAATCCATATATACATCAAACGAATGGCTGTAAATACAGAAGTGTCATTTGAGAGCCAATATTTTCGAACCAACCTCTGGGACAGCAGTGATTTTCTTTCATGTTGACGTTTGGAGGCGGCGAATGACGAAAGTAAAAGCATTCGTAGTTTTGGGGCCCTCCTTTTGTATGCGAAGAACAGTTAGGTCATTCTTGACCAGCCACAACTATTAAATTAACGGCTTCCCTCCTTCGGGTTCTCCAGAGGCCACAGTCGAGAAGATATGCGCATCCATTTCCGGGAGATCACGTCCCACTTGCCGCATGGATTTATGACCAGAGACGAATGGAAAAGAAAGAGGCTCTTATCTCCCATGTCTACAGAGTGTAGTTAAAGCGGGCAGATGGAAATGAACGGCAGGCTATCAGACGAAAAGAAATATTTTTACGCTTCCCATGGACCATTAAACATCTAATAAATCGCTGCGGCTGCCAGACATATATTGAGCATCTAATTGCCACTGTTAAGTATCCTAACAACCTAATTTACGACGAACTAAAATATCTTAATTGATCGATTTTTTTAGCAAGTCGCGGAAGACATTTTAAAATATTCTGCGGCGCGCGACTGTTTATTGGGACCAATATATTCCTAAATAATTCCAGATCTTGCGAAAAACGGAATCTATTAGCTCACTAATGCCTTTCCGAGCTTCTACACACTCCTTGGAGAGATTTATTGAGGCATTTGGATACTAAGATAAGCACGGGCAGCATACCATCAACATTCAAAGTATTTTTACTGCCATGAATTCAATTTTAACATGTTCTGCATAATTAACTTTTTCTGGGGACGTTCTCGTCTGGACTTGATCCCATGTTCTTATATCAATACAAATAGCTGTGGTACAATCATGCAGGACGAAAACAATAAAAGCTTAATATGAATGCATAAATAGAAGCGTTAAAGTTGGCATAAGAATCGATTTTTTAAAGTGGAACTGGAAATATGTAGAATGGTTTTGCTAACAAACACTCCTCTTCCCCTAGAAAAACCACAATTATATGGATTTGGTGTGTGCATGCTTAATCTGGTCTTGTACTTGGGATCCACTTTAGCTCGGCGCATCAAGCTGTTAAACTTATGCCTCTTATTAGTTTTTAGTAACCCTCTTAGCGGTATTAAATTTAATTGAATCCGAAAGCAGCTAAGTGCTTTTCCATTTTCAGGCTCAGATTCCGCAAAAGCAATTTTATGGTTAGGTATTACGGATACTTGTTTTTTTTTAGCATGACCTCAGCCAGATAATATATTCGGGGGTAAATGATGGTGGCGGAGGAAAACGGCCCACTCGAACAGCCTCTT
>WURS02024824.1:0-11819 GCA_011762765.2 Rhinocypha anisoptera | reverse complement strand
AGACCACAAAATCCTTTCTTCTTCTTCCTCCTCCCTTACCTCCTTCCCTTTCTATCTACCTTTTTCTTCTTTCTCCCTCCCCCCGCTTGCTTCTTTCTTTCTTTCTCTCTCTCTCTCTCTTTTCTTTGGTCGGGGTCTTCCACCTATCCATCTTATTCGTTCTCAATCTCTCAAGAAGATGACGCACTTCTTGAAGTTTACTCTGATCAGTTCCGTTTATTCTTGAGGCCGAAACGTCATAAAATTTGCATAAAAACGGTCTCAGTTCGTTTATGAGTTACACCGACAACTCTTAATGCAAAAAAAGTCCAATTTCATGAATTTAGTTATTATTAGTTACTAGTATTCACTTATCAAAATGTTAGACTATAAAAAGAGGAGATAACGATCTAACGATATGGTTTTCTAAATAAAAGTTTCCTGCAACTTCTCTCTCCATAGGAATCGTTGTGAAAATGCTTTCTCTCATTTTACCCCTTTCATTAACTCAGTCTCCTCTGACCTCGGAAGAAAATATTTAATGATTCAGTTATAAACAGAAAATGTATAAACATTTGAGGATATTTTCAAATACAGGCTTAATAATCTCCTCTTTTTTTTGGGTATATTATTAATGATATTGAATATAAATCCAACACTTTCAAGATTTTCTCTATTATACATTTGATATAAATTTTAAAATACAAACTTAAAATTTGAGGATACTGCGTTTCATAATTACCTCACACTAATTTTCAGAACCTGTGATCGTACGATTGGAGTAGGAATATGATAGAATTTATTTTTGCTTAGCTTTTCATCTATATTGGATACAGATAAAAATCTGAGCAAATAAATTTCTAATTTGCACATAAATTTCTCTAATTTGCTAGTTTATTTCAACTTGAAACATACATACTAAATACTTACGAAACAAGTTAAACACAAGACTATATGATAAAATTCGCATTATAATTTTTTTTAGCGACATGTATTTTCCTTTGGGTAACTTCTCAAACATTTCCGTTATATCATTCTTTGAGTGTTTTATTCCCATTCGTCTTTCCACTATTTAATTTACCGTCAAAACTGAAAGAGGCTAGATAATTAATGATCTGATATGGAATTAAGGAAGAAATTCACACCTTCCACGCTAGCCGCTTTAGTTTCTGACTGATGCCTCTCTTACCGAGTCGCCGGATTCCGGGAATGTTTATTATTTCTTATAACTATTCTTAGATATAATTAACTCTTTAAAACCCAAGAATGTCTGTTTATGATGGAATTCATAATGGTGTGTGTTGATACTCTTACTTGTTATCAACAACCTTTAACAATTGTCCATCATTATATATATATATATATATTCATTGGTTCCCTTAAATGCAATTTTCCGTCAAGGAAGTCCTACAATACCCACAATGGTGCATCTAGAAATTAAAAATTACTTAATAGTTTCAGTCTCCAAATACATACTAATCACATAAATCGCATAATTTATTATATGTCGTGCGTACTGAGTTCAATCTGACCACTTTCCCTTAAGAAAATAAAATTAGTTCGGTGGGTGAAATATATATCTTCGCATGCAATGTCAAAGCTCCTAAGGCTCCACTCACTGGATTGTAACCGTAATTAAGCCATAAAAAATACTTATCTCACTGTCGGAGCAACCGGGGGAGGGATTTCGTCGTAGTAAGAGATTTTCCGGATATTTTTGGATGTATTCGACAGTTACAAATACGGTGGATAAGGAGATAGATCCTCAGCAAAATACGATCACCGGTGGGGATCATGTCACCAGCCTTAAGGATTTTCAGTCGCGTGCCTCTACTGCTAGAATCGCATATTATGGGGCAACAACGTTTTTGAAAGAGTAAAAAGTACGTACATGGTGGTGCATGTACAGTGTGTGCCTGGTGTTAATCGGCCCTTCCCATGTGCCCTAGTAGTGAACTTATTGGTGCAATGAAGATGTAGAAGAGCATGGGCATTATGGCATGAAAAAAAATACGCTGTATCATCGAATAAACATGATTTGTGCACGCACGAGTACTTTCAGGTAACCACGTCTGAATCAGGGCACACGTTCACACAGCCAGAAAGGGTCAAAACAAAAAAAAAGTCATTCTATCCACACACAGATGTCACCTAATGAATTTCGCACACGCGACCGACTTTTTCAAAAGGGCCGGTATTGAATCCCACCGAGCTCCTCGGTGCTACAGGCCGCCTTATCTGGTCGCGGGGAATATCTCAGAAACCACCTATAATTTCGGGTCCCCCCTTGCAAAACAAAGTAATCCGTGGGGGGGCTCTCTCTGGCGCGGGGAGATTTCGGGAAAAATATGAAGCAAGGGGTGGTGGCGAAAGGTAAGCAGGGAAGAGGCGGCACCTCGTGTTTATTGGCTTGGCTCCAGGGAGTACGAGCCGGGAGGGAGGGCGACTCCCACGCGGGATTCCCATTCCCGCACAGGCATATTTCGTACTTGCTTTCCT
This sequence comes from Rhinocypha anisoptera, assembly GCA_011762765.2. NCBI lineage: Eukaryota > Metazoa > Arthropoda > Insecta > Odonata > Chlorocyphidae > Rhinocypha > Rhinocypha anisoptera. The sequence continues at coordinate 9,341 of WURS02024824.1, read as the reverse complement.
CCGTAAGCTCCCTAGAGATTTAGAATATTCAAGAAAGAAATAAAAAGGCGATTGAGGAAACCATTTTTATTTTGGCACCGACTGCGGAGAAAGGAGAATAACAACAATTGCAACGACTATGAGAAATCTCTCGCCGAAGAACACAGACGTGTATTGCAACAAATAATTAAACTGATAGAAATAGTAAAAGGGTGTAAAAATTGAATAAACATTGAATAACATGAAATTGGAGTTCATAAAAAGAAGAGCTTTCCTTTTAAAAGCGAATACTGGAACTTTAGGCCTTTTCAATGAAAGCGTAGATTTACTTGCAAAAAGATGTATACCTATTTGATTCAGCTTAATATTTTAAATGGACGGGTTGATGTACTTATATGATATGAAGCGGGAAATGATGACCACTGTAATTTATACCTAATTTTCATTTCTAGGAACTATTTTTGAGTTTCAAAAAATATACTGGAAGACCTACGTCTCACAACCATATGGAATACCATATAGAGTTATAATTAGGTAGAGTGAGCCACCTGGCTGCGCAGTGGAGAGAAAGCTGTTCCATCATTGAAACCACGTGACTTTTCCGCGGTTGCACGGGATTGGTTTAGATATAAATGTCATACTACAAGCCAAATCATTATAAACTTATTGCTGTACACTGTAATCGCAAATTCAAAATTTAAGAAGCACAGGATTTTACACACAGAACACAGTACCACAGAACTTTAGAAAACATTGTGAAAACAACGTCTTACTCAAGTTCACTGCGATAATATTATACAATCAAATAAAAACATGAAAGAAAAACAAAAAATTAAAAATCAATTTAAATACGTATGTGATGATCCTGTTATTGGATTAGGATTAAGATATTCCCTGAAAAGAATACTCACTTGGCACTTTACTCCCACGGAACACTTGGCACTTCACTCCTACGAATATAGATAAATAAACAAAAGGTGTAACCATGATAGAAACGCCATCTTGCCTCAAGTTCGTGACCAATAATTGTACAATGCTTAGTAGCCAACACTCGCTCTACCTTGTTATTACTTTATGTGAAAAACACGTGTATTACTTCAGAGAGTTCCCAGTTCCTGTTTCTCAACTAACAGCATCCTACCTGCTGTAAACTATGTAGGTAGAGAAAGGTTGTCCATGTGAAACTTATTACCTCATCTTCTTCTAATTGTAATGGCTACTACAAGTGTATTTTTCCGATATTTAAACAATAAAAATTATTTATTTTTCAGAAAAGAAACAATTACGAATGGTTGTTATAGAAACATACGCATCAATATGGTATTTTAGTTTCAAATTGAATATTTAGGTTATCGATGATCTTTTTAGTGTTTTCGTCGTCTAAGGATATATTCCCATATTAGAGCGCGCATCTGCTGCTTTCGGGCACTAAGGAATTTTCGTTTGTTTTCACCTACGTTTATTCTTTGTGATTTTTCACACTTCGTGTGTAATATTGCTTATTAATTTTCAAAACATAATGGCATCAATGCGACGATAAAAAGTAGTTTGAAAAAAATATGGGCATATAGAAACTTATACCTTGAATAAAAAATATGCAATTCAGTATTGGAGGTGTTTTTATATTGGATTTAAGAGTTAATTAGTCATATCTTGGCAAGGAACGTGACCAGAGTGAGGGTTTCTTACCAGTTTTCAAGCCGAAACTAGTTCTTACATCACTATCAACAATTTTCAACCCAAATGTCGATTTGATAGATAAGAGGCACATCTCCCTAACGACCTTATAGCGTGCACAAATTGACAGCGGGGTAAAGCGACCAGTTACCTACAGCGTGAAACTTATAATTTCCAATGAAAAAAATGGTACCCGTAAAATCACAGGGATGACAAGTGAGAAAAAAAAATTTGCTCCAAAAATTTGGTCGCTAAAAAATGGAAATTCGATCTTGACTCCATCATTGATTATTTATGTTACTATGGAAAATACTGCTCGGCTGGTACTTAAAATAATATGTACTCTACTCATCATATTAATGTCTATCAAAAAGATGTTATAGAGATTTTCCACCATTACCTACTGTGACCTATTCTCTCAACGCGGAAAACATTTAATATATTTTCCAGTGCATTCCGGAATTGACAGTTTCCATACCACCAACGATTTTCATTATTTATTAGTTTTCGGTAGTGCCATTCGGTCCATTTGTTCCTTTGTTCAATCAAAGATCGTTCCTGAAGTAACATCGGTGTGGAATTGTCCATGTTAGATTATATGCCTGTGTAGGAAATAAGTTGTAATTTCCCGTGACCAGTAGTGGATGCTATAGAGGCGGAGTATTCAGTATATCGGTGGTTGCGGATGCAGAGTTTATGAGCTCAGGTGCACTGAATAAACTGAGTCATGGGACGCGCATCCAAAACGTATGTTTATACCACAATTTGCTAATTCGTGAAAGTGGAGATTCAATTTATTTTCTCCTCCCATGCCAAAAGTTTTAATCACAACATAAGTTAAAATGAAAGTTGTCATCACCAGAGGAAATTCTACAGGAAAATGAATCAATACGAATATTATGCAAAAGAAAATTTCTGGTATCTATATCCTGTATATGTAGCTTAAGTTTACACAAACCGGTGTCCATACTTCGATATATTCCAGGATACTTTGAGTTGAACGACAAAAAAACCTTAAGATTTCGATGACCCGGATCTCAGTAAGTCGGAAGGAATGAGGACATGTTTTTGAAAAGGAAGAAAGGAAAATTATTTAATTTATTTAAAATTCCCAGAGGTTTCCTCCATCATAGTTCTAAAAATCTATTGGTCTTTCCTTGAACACAGAGAGACACTGAGTAATATAATATTCAGATCGATATCTCCCGCCTCACTTCGACGCATTTGATGAAAACTAAATTTGATGATGAAGTACTGAATTCATTTTCACAGAGTGCGTTGGAGTTGACAGTAATGAAAAATAATCCACTTGTTCTCCTCACTGAATCCAACGAAAGGTAAACGGAATGAGAAATAAAAAGAGTGATTCATGCGTACATCGTTCATAGAAAATGATTTCCTCACGCAGGAAAAATGATCTTCATCAACCTGATACATGCAGCTACTAAATGAAATTTTATGTTAGTAATGCATCTTGAGAGAAACTTTAAATTGGATACTGCAAAAAATCTAGATATGAATGATGAGTACATCTAGGTCAAATATTCAACATTTTCTTTCCATTTCAATCTTACCACAATTGATATTATTGATTACTACTCCTTAGACATAAATATCCTATAAAATATCATAAAATACTATAGAAATTTGGAACAAGGATGACGTTCAAGGGACACTGAGCCAACAAAAACTCCCCGTGTGATGAAATTTATATTTTAGAATATACGACTCCAACATATAAAAAATAAATGAGCAGACAAAGAATATATCGAGAGGAATAAATCAGTGCCTGGTGGTGAGCAATATTCGTTCTCATTACTATGTTTCGGACATTTATATATTTCTGAAAATGATCCAGAACACTTTCTAAGATAAAACATCTTTCTCCGGGCATGTTTTTAAAATTGTAATTCTTTACTTAAAAACATTCCAAATACGTGACTTTATAGATTTTTGCTGAGGGTGACTGATTTCACAAAAACTCCTTAACTAATATTTTTCAAAGCTCGGCAACACTGCTCGGGACGCTATATTAGGTTAACTAAGATAATATATTACTCATGTTATATAAAAATTCGAAACAAAAAATAGACAACCTCTGTGTAAAAAAAATAAATTGAATGAGCCGCTTGAGAGACCCGGAAACGAAAACGTGTCGCTCGATGGAAAGGGGTGTTTCGAAATGGTTTCAAATAACATTACCGAATAAGAGATTATTTTGTGATTATACATCAGTGCCGGTGGTTTTGAGTGGACCATTGTTTCATTTCATCTTCGAAATCCACAAAGTAACTTGAAGTTTTCATATTTAGAATAATAGATTTGCATTCAACCTCATCGTAGTAATTGTAATATATCCTTGGAATATGAAGATCTATGTATGGTGATGAAAACTATTTCCACTTGTTTTGTAATAATTGTCCATGAATCCTGCTAGACCGATAGTAAATTAATACTGTACTTGTAATCATCGAGGGAAAAGTTTTATTATGTGGATTAAGTGATGCTAACATCCAAGCAAATGATTAATTGTAATTTACATTAAAACAAATATTTTCAATTCAGAGTCAGAGGATATTGGATTTTATTCAAAGGATGTTGCTGTAGAAGAACAAATTTCAGGTTCTTCATTGTCCTCCCATGCATACCCGCCCCAATACCTTTTAAAACGAGATGACTCTCATCTTAAATGGGTAAGAACTTAAAACGAGAATGGCCACGTTTAATATTCAACGCGATCTGCAAATCACTATCAATAAAAAAAGGCAATATGTCGGGGACCGACGTCGATGGAAAGGACCGCCGTGCGGCCATCTTAATTAAATTCCAATCGATCAGTCTCCGTTTTAACGCTGCGGTCACATGAAGTTTTAATCCGGCATCACAACAGACCCGATTGGTATTTAAAGATGAAACGTCAATCTGGGTTCTCCCTTTTGTTTCGTCATTTTTATTTTTGGGCGTTTAACTCTTCCAAATTTCAGGAAAATCCTCTCTCTCTCTCTTTGTCGGTCTCAGAATTGAACGTCGCGCGGTCCAAGCGACGGGTGAACTCCGCTCCGCTAATGGGAAACCCAGACTTGTGGGACGCACGGACGTTGCAATGGAAATGGAAAACTCAATCATCGCGGGCTTTTAAAAGTTTATTCTCAGTTTTCAGGCGGGGTTCTCTTGCCGTCATCACCAAACAGCGTCATTCAAAGCAATGGCGTTGGGTGGTTTTCAGAGACACACGCAATTTCCTATTCCATCACCGTGCTTTCATTGAATTTTGACTCATCCATTTGTCGTCATCTCGCATGCGGCATGGAGATCTTTCTCCATAAAATTCCATTCATGAACCACGTGCGCCTTTCTGGGAACTCCTTCCCTTTGTCATCCGTTTGATAACATTATCTTGAACCGATACTCGTCAAGGTCAGGCAAATAAGTAGCTCAAATGGATTTTGATTAAAAGTATTCCTTTAATTGCAGACGTTGAGTAAGTTCTGCGACTTAAAAATTTCCCTCGTGCGTGCAATCAATCTTTCCAATTTTTAATGGATGCAGGGTTCTAGCAAAGGGCAAAAAGTTATTATAAAAAAGAAAGAAAAATTAGCAACGAAAAAGAGTAAAGAAATATTATTCTATATAGCATGAGCTAATAAACTCAAGTTTATTAGCTCAAAAACTAATAATGTCTTATAAAACCAAATTTATTTAATTAATTGAATATGATTCATTACACTATTTTTGAAACGTATACGCGACGTAAATTCTTTTTCAAAGCAAGGAAGTTAGTGAGATTATCCTCAAACTTTTGGAGGTGGATACTAAATTTTTATTCAGATAAATGACAAATCCACCCTATCTCATTCACCACCTAATCCTCCAAAGTCTTTTCATTATAGGTACTGCGGATACCTAACCATATTGATAGTTGTAGCTGAAATATTGAAAATTTAAGAGATTTTCATGGATTTAACATTTTTTTAAATGAAAAAAAATTATTTTTTCCATGGAGTTTTCATTGGATTAATAAAACGTTAACAACAGACAACATTGATTATTATCTAATGATGATGGCTGAGTACTCCATAAAAAAAAATGTGCATTCCCCTTTTCCTTTAAAACGAACGAGAAAAAAATTCTTTTTTATCACTTCGTGGGAATACACGGTCAGCGGACGCTCCGATCTTTTATTTCAGCCGAAATGATATGTTTAAAGGGTGTCTACCATCGTTGCTTCGGAGTGCTTATTCAGCATTGAGTGCAGAACGCAGTGAAAAAACTACGAGTTTGGGGGTCACTCATCCGACGGAGGTTACGGCGTTTCTCGGGGTGTTTCGGAACAAAGAGAATGTTAGGACGGCCGTTTTCTCTTTTCCCCCAGACGCCCAAATTCATCTGGGCATCTGTGGAGGGGTTAGTTATTTTCAACTGCTCTTAACCGTTCTGGGATCCGTTCCTGCAGCTTTGCGTCACAAGAAAAAATGGGGATGTAGTAAGCACGACTGTGATCTCGTGAATTAAACCTGCCTACTCCACTCCTGATTTCCTGGAACTCAGGGGGCGAACATATCATTCAACGAGCACCAGATGGTAGTTCATTTCCGGGACACATTATTTTATTATGTTCGTCAAAATGGTATTCCGAATTTCAATTTACTGAATAACTGATGATTTATTTACTTCGATGAAAATGAGAATAATAAATAATGATGACTAATTAAAACTCTTTTGTGCAATTTTGCTTCCTCAGATACTCATTACCGCATTTGTCAGAGTAAGTACTGGGAGTATTCCAAGAGAAATCTGTTTCTGGCTGACGGCCTGCCTGAGCTATGATAATAGTGAAATAGGACGAATTAGCCTTATTTTAACGACAATAAATGTCATTTTGACGTTCTTCCATCAAAGGAATTCCCAAGACATAATGGGAACTTGTATAATTCGATCAAAATGAGAAAATGACATTCCTTATTACGAATAGTTCTTGCCCAGATATTTAAACAGATGGAAATGCTTGGATATCGGTCAGGTAAAGAGTCAAAGATCTAGAAAGTCAAATTCCCCTCAACTGTCTCATCACTCAGAAATCACTATTGCGATCCGCAAAGCATTTATCAAAAAAAGATAGTCATTTGAAGCGTTGACCGAATGGTATCTATACATGCGTAACATAAAGGCTAAATTAATATATACTGTAAAGTCAGAATTTTACCATTCTCCTCCTCGAGAGTAAAAAAAAACGCCGCACACTTCCAAATTTACGTCTTTATTCCCTCGTTTCTCACTTCATACACTCCCCCCACTTAGCACTCAATAGTCCCCACTATTCCTCCACACAACAATCCCCGCTCTTACCCTTACACAAACACCAAACAAAAACTTTCCATCAATCAACCATCCAAAATTCTAGTCAACATCAACAACAATGAAACAAATAGCCAGTACACTACAACACAACAATAGGCCAGCAATAGGCCAGACGTTACAATACTTATGATTAAACGACGAAGGTTTCACGGTTTAAGTATCGTCTTATTCAGGTCCTGAAGATGACGGTCTGATACCTAAACCTGTGTCCTGCTAAAATGAAATGGGAGCCTGTGTAACTAATTTAGTTTTTTAATTCGAATTTTCCAATACAATCATCATTAGATAACGCTATATTTCATATTTCGAAATGTATGCTTATTGTATTTTCTGACTAAAAGTGACTAAATTACTAATAAATTTCTTAATTAATTTAACATAATAACTATAGGGAGAGAACCAGAAAAGGCAAAGTGGACATGCTGAAATAAATTTGTCTGCGTTTTTCTATCTACATGTAATAAAATATTGGTCTTAAAAACAATTTGAAGCTATATTTGAGAAAAAATTCCACGCGTTACGGAGAATTGTATAACAATAAAATTATTTGTTTGACATATCTCGCATATCTCATGTAGTACATGCAATGGAAAAACGTAACTATCTTACCCTTAAGTTTTTGGAACACGAACGTAAGAGTGGCCGGTATTCACAACTTTGAACATCGTGAACCTGACAGTTTGACTCGCCTTGACCCTGACCTATTTCATAAAAAAACTTTATTGACCTTATTTAACTATAAGCGAGATAGTCTAAGAGTAGAAGTATTGCCAATAAAAAGAGTTTCTTATGCTTATTATGTATTCAAAGAGAAAAATATATCTTATAAAAGAGTTATCTTATACTTAATATGTATTACTATCATTCATTTATTTATATCAATTGCAGTCACATAAACACTTGTCTGTGATATAAGTTCACAGTGCTATGCTTCGTGCACATCAACAATTGTTTATTTCCTCAATCCATTTTGAAAATATTTCTAATGTTCACCAAAGTAGGATAAAAATGGCAGAAAATGAACAATAAAACTAACATAAAATTAAGTCAAATGCATCATTAAAATTGAAAAAAAAAGAAAAATAGTTGCAGTTAAATTAAATACGATAAGAACTCTTGATAAGCTAATTTTTTTGATAAGATAAATTTTTTTAAACTATCCATACTAAAATTTACTGGCCACAAACGAGGTTGCATGGTGGAAATTCAGTATTTTTGAACAAAAGATTCGCTATCCGGTTCGCGAAAGGAGAAATTGTAGGAGGAGAACGAAGCGGAGAAGAAAGTTAGAAATTAGGCGTAGCCGGCGGTGATGAAATGAGCAATCGATTGGATCAATAGCGGAAGTCACGCAATAAAGGAAGGGGCGATTATGTTTGTCGACACGGTGTCGTCAAATATGAATCGCTGTCGAGTGCAGCGCGAAGCAAAAGGGGGAGATTCAAATGAACCGATTGGAGAGTGCGGAATATGAACGCCCTGACATGTTACTTGACTCCCCGCCCAGTCGGCCTATATTAACACGATGGTCGCGTTCTCTTAAAGGGGAGATATCAGGCGATGAGATTTTTGCGAAACGCAAAGCGCATTCTTCCTTGGGAATAACATTCAGTTCCGGATGATTGGTTTATTTTTTTTAGTAATTATTTTGATGAGTGCAATGACCTGTGGACATCTCATCGATCGAAAAATTCATTATTATCATTTTTTAACACAGAAAAACCAATATGAGATTGGGACACGGGTCGACAAGTCCAATGTATGAAAATGCTGGAAAATGTGTTATTAATATTGAGGAACTGCATAGGCTTAAAATTAGTTTTAATCTCTCGGCTAAAAATGTAATAACGCAATTTAATCAACACTAACGGAGTTTAGAGTAGGTATAGAAAACTCCAAAATCACAGCTGCTTTAAATGACATTTTTTCAATCGTTGAATGTCACGTGAAATAAGTTAATTTCAAGTTCTCAAAAAGACGTGCTTTTATTCCTCCGTCTAGGTATCGTCATCGTACAACTCAAAGAAAAATTGCAGTGGCAACCTCACAGGAAAATATGGAGAATCATATTATAATGTCTTACTGTTAAATACTAATTAAATAAATCTCTGAAAGTTATCAAATTAATTGGTCTGTCTTACGTTTTATTCTAATGGCTCCTGCCCTTGCTAAAACAATATATATATATATGCATACACACGCACACACTTATACTAATACACACAAATAGAAACACTTAATAAAGAAAGACTCACATAATAAACAAAATATTCGGAACTTGCTTGCCCCTTCGTCAGTCTGGGAGAAAATCTCTCCCAGACCGACGA
>WURS02024814.1:0-11819 GCA_011762765.2 Rhinocypha anisoptera | reverse complement strand
GAATGTATGGTGGTGGCTCACCCCCTGCCACACGCCCTTGTGGCGGCTTGCAGGGTATTATGTAGATGTAGATGAATATTGTGGTAGGTAGTTTTTAGTAGTAATTTAGTATCTCTAGCAAAATATTTTTCTTTTTCGCATTTGTCGGGCAAAACCATAGGCTAAAGAATAATAGTCTGTTATTCTTCTATAGTAAAACTCACATTCTTCGGAATGCTTTCTTTGTACGGCGACCATTTTTTTGAATTTTGCGCTCCCTCTCGGACGAATACGTACGCCTATCGATTTATTAAATTCTCTAATGTTATAAAATTTACCATTTCGGTCCGGACGACTACTAAATGATGCACCGGAGTCTGTTTGCCATCAAAGTAAGATTCTTCTTAATAATTCAAGCGAAAAATGCCACCCACATTTTTAAAATGCAGAAATGATATCAGAGGTATCTTGCAACAAAAAATTGTCTTCATGTCGCGTAATTGTAGAGGATACTTCGAGGGCATTTGCATCTTAAAAAATCACAGCTTTTCTTTATAGGAACATGTGTACTACTTTCATCTCTTACTAGCTTATTCTTAAAATTCTTGAATTCTCATTTGAAATAACTTGCTATTAACATAAATATATCTAGACAACGTTGTCAGATGACTGAATAATGGAAATATAACCTCCTGGGGTAATTTTAGGGGTTTTGGGGGAATTTTTCCATTATTGATAGTCAGGAATATCTTAAACTGTCAAGGAAAAAGAGAAATCTTATTCTTAGCACTGGAAAGGAACAAAAAAGTTTGAGAGAACTGTAGTAGACTATCTTGAGTGAACAATGTTTTCTTAAAGGCAGAAAAATCGCTTGTGCGAATTAGGAATGAGTTGGGAAATGTATCGCTTTTTGATGTAACTTCACCAACTACTAGTCCGTCGCGCAGGTATAAACAATCTCTTTTCGAGACACGGAAAACCGTAAATTTCTAAACCAACTTAGCGAAAGCCTTCAAGTGCATATTATGTATTCGATTACAGTTTTTTGACTTAAACCTAAACCTAATTTTTCATTTTATAAGAATTTATTATTATCTTAAGTAGTATAGTCATTAGAATTAGGACTTGTACGGGCAACAAAATATTTAAAAGTCGTAAATTTTTTAAGGAAAGTAATATGAATAAACGCTTAGCATCCAAAGAGAATGTCTTTTTTCTAACTACCACTTGTAACAACTTATGGAATTTTGGTCTGCTCGTACTAATCAGGACTACTATGTACTAGCTGGGAAAATATAAAATAAAATGTTAATATTGTCCGCCAATGGACCACGAAATACCGTACTTTCATTTATTAATGACTTCCTTTGAAGTTTACTTCCTTTGTAGAATTCGAAAGATTAAACCACGGGGCTGAATGCCACCCGAAATATATAAAGTCAGATAATACCACGCGGTCAAAATAATATAAACACACCTCGGCTATTTCTATGCTCAATCTCAGTCTTAGAATTCCCGATCCCTTTGAAACCACGTTCTTTTGTACCTCACTAATTGGAAACAAGGAACCTTAATGTGACGAATCGTGCGATCGTATAGAAAATTCCAGCAAAAATTCGTGCTTCCACCAATCACAAGATATGTTTAGGTAATTGGAAAACAAGGAAGAAACGCCCTGCACCAAAATAAAACGCATTTTTATCGTCTCTGCGGATTCACGTGGATTCTGTCGAACTTCCTCGACCCTTATTCGTTACCGCCCCGAGTCATGCATATGAATTAGCCGCGTCTGGGGACTCTTGGATGGAGGGTGTGGTGTTTGGGGGGAGGGGAGGAAGATTTCTCGACGAGAGCGCGCGTGAAAATGATTTCTCGCGACCATTTTTCTGAACTTGCGCGATCGGTTCGTCTCCGGCCGCCGGCGTCGATGCCGTGTGTCGTTTCCCTGTCTTAGAATCTTGGTGGGGGAGGAAGAGAATCGGTGCGGGATCGAGGGCGGCGCATGATCCGAGGACTAGGCGGAGGAAAAAATCCACCCTCCGGCATCTCGGTTCTTCATTCCTTTTTGCGCAGATGAGACCGCGAGAGGACTCTTGCCCGACGGCGGTGATGCAAGCGAGTTTCCCGTGCGACGCATCCTGCCTTTCCCGATTGGCAACGCCCCAGCGCTGCTTTTCGATGTCCCACGATGATAAATGCCGTCGATATCCTCGTACCGTTAGCCTTAAAAAAATATATCAATAACGGTACAATGCGATGGCCAGTCTTACCGGTGAAGCAGCACACAAGTCGGACGACGAACATAAAAACGAGTGCATGAAACGACAGCTCTTAATCGTTCTTGGAATGACGTCAAGCAGGTACCTGCGTGACATCCTATGCCTGCTCTTCCACGACTTGACCCCCGAAGAGTCAATTTAAAAAAAGTAACTATTGCCCATCGCTTATTAGCAGTCGGCCAGCAGGAATTTCTCAACTGTCATTTCTTCCATTGCGAATTCAGAAAAATGGGAAAACTTTCCAAATCCGTGATCCGAACTCGGCTCCTGTCCTCGTTCGCGAGGGAAATGTCGCAGTGCCTTATTAACTTCCCGGGTTTTATCGCCCCTGATCTTCACATGTCTTTTCACGACGCTCATCTTTTTACTACCACATTTCCCATGTGATGTAGTTTTGTCTCTCTCCCCCGAAAGTGATATCGCCTCATCTTTCTGATCCTTCGCATTTTCATTCGACACTCCTCCATATAACAGTCATCTTCGGAAGCCTCGGTCTTATTTAAAAAATATATTTTCACCCTTGAACTTTTTTGTCTTTTGGAACTTGATTTAGGTTTTATTTGCTATATTTTTAATAAAATTATTTTTTATTTTTGTCGTTTATTGAATTTTTATTATAAAACCAATGTAAAGATAATTTGGCTGCGCTCTGTGATCCTTCTGGTTAATTAAATAAGTTTTCCTTCTAGGGATATTCTCAGTACTCGGTGATATTCTCTCCTCGCTCGCATTTGTTCGTTTTTGATATCCCCGAAGGCGGCATTAAATCTTAGCTCGCCTCGAATAATTGGAAATACGCAACCATTTTTCGGGAACATTTATTGCTGGTTGCATATGCTCTATCCGATTTGTTGACTTGGGAGACAAGTACCTTTCAAAAATTGTGAATGATCGATACATCGTGTAACAATCTGTAAATCTGTGAATTTATAGCGATAATCGAAATAAGGGCTTCTCAACCTGCGGTCCGTGTATCTGATAGGGGTCCTTGATTGGATTTCGGAGTCCGTGAGCGTTAAAAATCTATTTCTCCTGAGAAGATAAATGACACATCACCACGTAGTCCTACCACATTTACCAATCCGTTGGTCCCAATAAACGGTTCCCCATCGAGAGAAGTTAAATCATTATATCACACAGCTCTTTTTTTTTTAAAGTATCTATGGACTTGACCCGAATTTGAGACCGGAACTTTCGGTCGATAGCCGAACGCCTACGTAAGTAGTTGACCGCTTAGTGCAAATTTCGATGTTCCCGAAATGAAAAAAATGCTGAATTTCCTCTTTCGGAAAACTCTTGAGCACGTCGGCGAGCTGTTGAATCCCAAAGTGGCCCCACAGGCTGACGAAGGAACGCGTATAACAGCGTTAACAGCGTGAGGGGGAATCTTGGCCAGAACGCCTCCGCTGGTTTTCGAGGTGTGGATGGGTGGGGGGGTCTGTTAATGCGTGGGCAGTCAGTCGACTGCCATGGTAGAGATTTTCCCTTCGAAGAATCATTCTGCCTTCATCTCTCGAGGCCCGAGCGAGTGCGAACGGGAATGTAACTCGGTCCTCGGGCCGTGATCTCATCCCGTGGGCAGACTGGAAACGAAACAATGGAAAATTGAGCAGCGTGGGAGTGTCATGTGCGCAGGTCATACGCATCGACTCCGCTTCACTTTTAGTTCTTACGTTATGTGACGCCGAGGAACTTGTGATATAATCCTTCGCCTCCTTTTTTGTCCGGGTTTTATGGGACGAATGCAGAAGATTGCCTTTGGGTTCTATTGCGGTGAGAATAGCATACTGGTTTAAGACATACATGCACGCCGATCATTTCTCCGCGTACCCGAGAGGAAATCGTCACTCTCCATTTAAATTTGTACCATTGATAATTTGCCTTACGCCAATTCAGACATATATATATAAAATAAAAATAAATTAATTAAAAAATAAAGTTATATTCTCTATAATCATCTATGTTTATGTATGTGCCAAATATATATATATAATGGAAAACAAAGTTCTTTCTCCTTTCCAACATTTTTTCGTAGTCATTGAAAGCCTATTCGGCGAATGAGAAGTACAAAGAAATTTTGAAACATTTTACAATAGCTAACCGTGTCTGAAATGTTCAAAATATTATCTCAGCAATTATCAAAGCACACTCCGTTTAGAAGAAGAAATCGTAGTGAGAAAATACGATAATAACGGTAATCGATGAAATCTTATACGTTTCTGCGTGTGTGAAGCGATATTACACAATTTTGGTAACGGAAAAAGGAATAAATAGCGTGAAAATCATATTCTCACGATATTCCAATAAGAGTCTAATATTTTTCAGTTTCATTTTAAAGTAGAGCATCGATAGAATGTATCATGGTAATGTAGAGTTTCGGTAATCCTTGTGAGACCGATGATTATAAGGTATCTTGGATAATAGTAATAGTAATAAAATGTCTTCATTGGAGCAAGATTGAGCCTAGATATTCCCTTTTTCCACCTAACTCCTTGTCACAATATGTTGTTACATGAAAGTAAAAGATTTTTCAAAATAAAATAATAAAACAAGATATAAATTATGCTATGCTAATATAATGGGCGTTTTATTTTTAATTAAATTATTAACATTAAATTAACATTAAATCCTAAGATAATGGGTGGTTTATTGTTTTCTTCACATTCGCAGTTCGTTTTTTTCTGTGTCGTATACAGTAAACGTGATCACGATCAGAATTCTTAAGAGCCACCGTAACCTACGTAAAAGTAAAGGACTCGAGAGTCTTGTAGGAAATTTCACTTCCCAAGCAGGAAGCATAAACGATGAGGTAGAACATAAAGGCGATTCGAAGGCGTCTTGTCTCCCGAAGGGTGTTAGATCACTCTTCACCTGTAACATAAGATGCATTTGTTCCTATGACAATGTTTTCGTGTTGCTCGTTGTTTATTCTACAGCACAAACATCAACAAGACATCGAAATTCATGATGAACATTTTTACTGAAGAGGCCGGTCTATTCCCAATTGGTTGATCAATACTCAAAGCGAATGTACGTAATTGCTGGGACTAATCGTCATGGCAACAATTTATTTACAAGCGTGACTCTTATTCGGGCAGCACACCGTCCCCCCGATATCTCCGACGCCCACAGGAGGGAGTTAATATGCACGACGTATGTATGACATTATAAACTCCACCCACTGACTTGCGCCGCTAGGAGCGACCGATGAGACCCGTGATCTCAGATATAGACACAGAAGTGAGCACTACTTCGCAATACGAGGAAACCCGAGAAATTTATGTGTCTTGGTCCCGGTTGTTGGGGTTCCTCAAGATAAGGAATTACGCAGATCTCCACAGCGGCCAACGACGAAAGTAATCTTTTCAGATAACGGAACATTCGTTTCTCTGTCACCATCAAAATCTCACAGGGAAGATTTGGCTGGGCTGGTGTAGTGCGAAATGGGACAAGAAAATGACACGGCTCGAGTGATGACCATTTGAAATTCCCTCTGGCCATCGAATTTCGTACGATGGAAAAGTATTCCTCCAGAGTATTCCTTTCTAATATTCCATCTATAAATTCTATATTATCAGGCATAACTATGTGGAAATCCATTTCTGAGAAAAGGATTTCAGATTAATATTATTAGGAGTATCAGATTAAAAATCAAGTGGAAAAATGCGGAGTACGTTATTCCTTTCCATCTATAACTTGAATCGTTGGAATAATTCCATTTTTTTCTCCCCTAACCGATTTAGGTAATTTGTAGCGGAAGAAGAAGATAAATAGAATAGATTTAATATGTGTATGCAAAATGCTGGTTCCCCGCAATGTATCCATTCCTCTGATTTAGTCATTTTCGTTTCCATTATCAGCAATATTTTTTCTATGGGGAATAGTTTCCGGCGTGACTTCGTGGAACTGCTTCATGATTAAATGAGACGCAAACTTTGAAATTCCACATAAAAATTTTTATGTGGAATTTCAAAGTTTGTCTCATTTAATATTTTTTCTCTTGCAAAGAGAAAAAGACTTCTCAAAAAATAATATATTTTACTTTTTAAAAGAAAACTTATATATAGATGGTATTCTCCATGGAGATCTTTACGAATTATATTTCGTAAAATTTAATGAACTCTAGGTAAAATGATTTTATTTAGTGATTGCTTCTACACTTATTTTCTATGTTTCAATTAGGAATCCAAAGGCAGCGCAGGGGAACGAAAAAACATATTTTGTCGAGTTTACTACCTCTTAGTTTAATTCCACTTGCTCTTTTATGAAAAGTGAAAGTAGATATCCTACTGAGCTTTGAAAAGTTTATTTTACCTATTAATGTGACATTCATGGGTCTCGTTATAGTTAATAATAGGAAATGATATCGTTATTTAGAAACGTTACCAATGAATATTAACAATTTCCGTTCGCAGGACGACACCTTTCTTTCAGGCTCGCCATGAAAATAAATTACTCCACTCTTGTCTTCAGACATGCTACAAGATTTACGATAGAAATAAATATGTGATAGTGATTCTTCATTGAAGTCGATGAGAAAATTAACTTCTCGTCGTCGTTCTCCGTACAAAACGAAATCAATGCTCGGAATACATAAATCGTAACTCATGCTTAGCTTTATTCTTTCCGTTCATCCGTTCCATTCATTTACTCGTGGCGAACTTCACTCTTGAGTGAAGTGAAAAAGTCACATCCCTTCATAAGAACTGCGTTGCGGGTTGCTATCTGCAGGGCTGAATAGTTGTTTGCGGGAAGGAATACTCTGTGACCATGATACCCTCGCTCGATACCGCGGTGGGCCCTTTCGCCGATCAATACAAAAAGAGGGAGAAAAATCGTCTCAACATGAATTTCACGTGGGATGATCTCAAGATGCGAGCCTCCTCTCCTCGCCCTTACCCTTCCCCCCGACCCTTCTGTCCACTTTTCGCTCTGGGGATTTCGTGGAGATCGCGGGGATTAAAAGAAGGCAGACTTTCGTCTGAGCTTTTGTCCGCTATCGTGTCTATGTGTGTCTGTGTTTGGGTTGGTGTTGGTGTTTATACCACAGCCTCCTTTTGACGGAGTCCTATCCGATCCTCTATTAAACCGGAGGATGGAAATACATAATAAAGGAATACGTGGGAGTAACGCCGCTTCTTTGTCTCTCTCTCTCTCTCTCTCTCTTTGTCTCATCCCTTTCCTTCGTTTCTTTCAGTGAATTTCCACCGATCTTCACTCCTTTAATTTCAAACCCTTCCGCTCAGCGGTGCCGTCGTTGTCAAACAAACCTACCCTTCCTCCCGCCGCAGCTTGGAGCTCTTGTCGTGGAGTGGGTTGTGCAATGGCATCCCTTTTTTGGGGCGAGTGGATGGATAGAGAGGTGTCCGGGTTGCTAGATAGGTGATGCAGGAGAGGGGGGGGATAGTGCCTTTGGCATGTGTGCCCCCTCAAGTGCTCGATGGAAAGTTTGGTTCCACGTGTGGGAGGGGAGTTTCTACCTTTGACTCAGCCGACCGATTTTCGATTCCACGTCTGTACTTAGCGCCTCGTTCACACCCGAAATGTTCTGAGGGAATCTGGGTCGAGCATACGTGCAAGAGAATAAATGAAAAAACCTCGTAAGAACTCCAATGGGGTTTTTTTTTGTTAGTCGTTCGTTCTTTACAATGCTGGAGTCTTGAGTAGAAGGAAAGGAATTGAGACTGCTAAAATACTTCATTAATGGAAGGAGGCATTTAAGGCGGGGAGGGTATAATCTTATTTTCCAAAAATAAATATAGTTGTTCAACGTGTAAGTAGACCGCTGGTAAGAAGTACAAAATGTTTTTATCTATGATTACTAAAGAATTGTCATTGGTTTAATGAAGTATAATTTGCTCTTGAACCTACATGTAAATGAAAACATTTTATACCGCAAGCACGGTTTATGTGATGGACCAGGATGATTTCACCACTCCTCTAATACAGCCAATAACAGGCATGTGTATTTTTTCATCTACCAATTTATTTATATATATATATATATATATAATCGTCTTCTCCCAATTTCCTTAATCTTTATCTTTTTGGATTCTGGTATTCGAAAATTCTCCCTCCTGCGATAAGTCCAGGGTTCATTCACCCTCAAAATGAAGGATTTTGGAAATGATGTCCTTAGAATATTTGTTCAGAAGTCTTTCCATCAGTTTCCACCTCTTTCTAAATGCCCGTATTTCTATGTCAAATATTTTTGAAATTCCCATACTGTTATGTCTATTGCCGAAATCAACATTCTAATATACTGATTTATTTCATATCTACTCACATAAATATTAAAATTAGCCTCACATTTCCTTGTGCATCTCATTTTTAAAAAATAACGAATTATAAGAATTCGCGCACTTCAAACATAAATAATTAACCTTAATTAACTTAATTTTTCAGTCCACAACGACGAATATTTTGATACCCTGTCAATTCATATCTTTTACTGGCATAATCAGGAACCTACTGACATATTGGGGAATATAGTACTAATTGAAGACTATACAGTGCTATTACGGCAAGGAAGGTATCGGTAGGGTTTGGGGTAGAAATAATTGGTATCATGTCACTGACATATTGAATTCTATTCGCTCATGTTGCCCTTATCAGCTTCTTTCTCACTACTGTTTCATCAGGACAGAAATTAAAGCTATAGATCCCGGTAATTCAAGCCAAACTTAATACCTAACATTGCCTTGTTAATTAATATTCTCTATATTCTACTAGACCTGTTTCAGTGGAGTAATCGATGTGAATAAGTATACCTTCATTAATGTAACTGTCAAATAATAAATTCATGAAACCATTATTATATCTTAAACTTATGATAAAGGAAACCCTGCTACGACATAGACGATAGTGTTTTATTATTTTAAATTGTATCGGAATAACGCCTTAGGGAATAGGTGGAGATCGTGATCCTTTGTAGAATAGGGGAAGAAACAAGAATAGTGGCGTAGTCATTTATTGACTACCAATAATGTCATAAGTAACGGCAAGGAAATTATGGTGTCCACTGTAAAAATCCGATTTTGCTTTTGTCGTTTCTTACGTCTGTTAAACCAATTCCTGGAAATAAACTTTACGAGCGGCAAACGAATTTAGTATTTCAGGACCAATTAATGAATCGAATATTTAAATTGAGAATTACATGCGCTTAAACACAAATCTTGTTACATGTAGAGTTTAAGATATGGCCTAAGACACAGTTTTAGGCTTGACTTTGTGGAATTCCTCCACCATGATGATCACAGGAAAACAGTACTGCAATTCCACATAAATATTTAATTCTACTACCATGGTTTCACCACTTATGGCATCATCCTCAATGGTGCTGCCACGAAGTTGTGAAACCATATTAGTGGCATCGGCGTTGGGGATGAATTAAACAAGTTGAGTTAGTGAAACAATTGTCGTGGAATAATTGGCCAAAAGGAAAAACAGTGTTGTTTTTTTGTGCTCACAATATGATTTCATACCATTTTTCGAATGAAATGACTATGAAAAATTTTTATTCCAGATATCTCGGAAATAGGCCAATGAAGTATGTTCTATCTATTAGAATCGACTAGAATAATGACAGTAAAGATAAGGTAGGAATTTTTCGCGGCGATGAAGTTATCAATATTGATACTCTTTCCTAAATGTGCCATTATAATTCATGGTACTTTAAATTATTTTTTTCTCAAATATACTCGTATATAAATACCGCACATACCTCACACCACGAAAGGGCGGCCGGGAAAGAAAGAATGGCGTTGGTTGGTCAGAGGACGGTCTCTGTCAGGTCCGCTGATATGTCCTTTTCAACTTGTCATCAGAGAAAGATATACACTATAAGAGGAATGGAAAGCTCTCCAGTACTGATATAATGGGTGGTAGCAACTCAAGTAATTACACTGGTTAGAAAATGGTCATAGGCCAGTTAGTAACGCAAAGGACCTTGTTGAGCGTCACAGGGCTATGAGAGGTTCGAAATGAAAATATTAAAAAAAGAAAGGAGTAATTTGGAAAAGAAGGAAGTCTAAGTTGAATATCAGTGTCGAAGGACAATGGTTAGAACAGGTAAAACGTTCATTATTTTACAGAATCAATAGAGGAAGATGACAGCGTCAGAGGGCATTAAAAACGCTTTAGCAAAGGATTCATTAGCCAAAAGAAGGAAAACGAGCAAAGGAACCTCAATGAAATACTAGGAAAAAATTGAAATGAAGCTTACATATAAAGTTTGGGGTTACGTGAAGAAATCCGAAATTAAGTCCATAAAGAAGGAAAGTGGGTATCATTAGAGATTTTTAAAATATAGGCGAGTCGCAGGATGAATGAAGTGAGGAGAAGATGAAAAAATCAGAAAATTAATTTCCCAGAATGGTATGAGAGGAGATTTATTTGTCAGGGTGATTCGAAAGAAGATGGAAAAATTGAATGAAATGGTAAGAGGTAATGGATAAATCTAGAGGTAATAGGTTGTTGAAGACCGTCAGAAGAGTTTAGGAATGCGTGACAGGGAGGGATAAGAAACGAGGAGCGATTTTAGATGGACTTATAATAGATAGAAAGTATAAAGTTATAGAAAGGATTATGGTGGTTCTTTGTCTACTTCAAAAAACGTGCCTGCACCTAGTAAATAATCAGAGTTATATGGAACGAAAATTCTACACTCCACTGAAAGATCATTCCTTTTCGTGCAAGATGTTTATTGATTCAAGAACCTCAAGGGCTAAGATATATCATATAAGGGTTAGTTTAATGGGTTGTGGAAATGGATGAATCAACACCAGGAATGCCATCCGGCGTTCACTCATTTAACATTATTCACCACTCAAGAAATGACTCGAATGCAAACCACTCAGTAGGAAAATATTCTAATGTGATCAGAGAGGGGAATGTGATCGTTCTAAACTTTAGGATGGTGATCTCTCACTTTTTAATACAATGTGAGCGTTTATAATCTCTCGCATCGTTGGCTATGATGTGAGATTGTAAGTGGAAGAACTTTTTGATGTCGGGGACCATCAGGCTGAGTGGGTATCTAACAACTGACACGCTCACGGGGACCGATTTATGTCGAACCATTCAGACTTTGAAAACGCGTTTCTGCTGAATGGTATGGTTACTTCCGGTGTCATATTGTATTGTCGCGTAATTACGGGAGAGCTTTAGGAAAATTGAGTTTATGCGGCGAATCGCGTATCGAAATTGTTCGTCACCTTTTTGTGTGCAGAATAAGGGTGTGATTTCCTTGACTCCACCCCTCCCGTCAGCCTCTCCACTTTCACACAATTCGCGCCCACCACGGCCATCGAATTTTGTCGAAGCCATTAAAACCGTTTCAGCTCGTCAACTGTTTTATTTTTTTAATTCCCTCTGCCTGCGACTTCACGCGGGCGTCGTATAGGGGTCGCTCCGCTGAGCGCACTTTGTTCGTCCGTCCACTCGCGGCCAGCTCTGGAGCGAACAAGTGAAAATCGCACTCTCCGCCGGTGGTCGATAAATCACTTCCGGTAGATCGGAGGCTGGGGATTGAGAGGGTGGGCTTGCAACGGGGGAGAAAGT